>CABFOW010001750.1:0-60717 GCA_902141385.1 Timema californicum
ACCTCATCACACCCAGTCCCTATCTTGAGCTAGTTCTATCCATTCCCCCTCATCACACCCAGTCCCTATCTTGAGCTAGTTCTATCCAGTCCCCCTCATCACACCTAGTCCCTATCTAGAGCTAGTTCGATCCAGTCCCCCTCATCACACCTAGTCCCTATCTTGAGCTAGTTCTATCCAATCCACTTCATGACACCCTATCTCTTTAAGGTCCATTATGTAGAAAACCTTGCTTAATTCAGACACACTGTAGACAACTATACAATACCTTTATTACTGGTGTTGGGTTAGTTCAGTTCTTTGGTACCTCAGCTCTCCTGGTTGGTTTGGGTTCTTAAAAGGCCGATAATCAACTCATTGGTTCTCAATAAATCGTTTGAGCTATTTTCAACAAATGTAAATAAAACAAAATCATTTATCAGCTGACTACTTCTAAATGAATTTGTTTAAGAAAAGTATGTATATATATAATTATTTACAATGTAAGAAACTTAAGTCACCAATTTTGAATCAAATCGCTAGAGCCATTTCTTTAAATATTTATAAAAAATAATCAGTAAACTACCCTTAAACAATCTCTCGTCTCTCACGCCCTGCCCCCGTTGCCAAAAACAAAATGAATATAGTTTTTTTTGTCATTCCCCAGATATACATTCCAAACAAAATCTTTAAAGCAATTTTTGAAATATTTTGAAATTTAAAATCACTCATCAGTAAACTAGCCTTTTTTAAATTTTTACCCACAATACAAGTGTATAATATTATTTGTCAGGTAAAACATTCCTTAGATATTAATTATAAACAAATGTAGAACCATCTTAAGAAAATTTGATACAATTTTTTTGAAAATAGTTGCCAAGATATTCCCCTACTAAATACCAAGTTTGAACAAAATCCATTGAACTGTTTATGATTGTTGGAAAGGAACAGACATAATTGTAAAATCAACTTTTCTGGGCTTGGACACACACAAAGCTTTGTGTGTGAATTTCTTAAATGGTTCCTCCACTCTCCTTCCACTTAAATGCATCTACACTTACTCTAAATTCTACTTTTCTAATCTCTACCACATTGGATTAAATATACGAATAACCCGGACATACAAAACTGAACCCTATTGATACATTTCTAGATTGAACTAAGATGCCATCTTGATTAATGTTAATACATTCCAACACCTTAGCTCAGTAAGTCAACTGATATGAGTGTCCCAGGTGTGTATCTTGATGCGGGTTGGATATTTATCACTGTCATAAGGATGTGTGTTTCTTTTGTCAATTAATATGTTAATGATATAGGTTGCAGTGGCTTGGATTATCTTAGATTTAATCTCGGTAGCAAATGGCACCCTGTTACTAAAGCTTGCGTAGTTACAAACAATCAAATGTTTCAAGTCCGCTGGTACTGAACTGGTATTCCCTTTCTTCTCTCGTTGATTGCCAAAACAAGGTGCTAATGAATGCTAGAGAAAAGGTTTGAACAAAGCACAAGCCTCAAGGAAGTGCAAAGTGTCTGGGTGAATCAACTCTCACAGGCCACACTAGACTGCCTGGCTACTATTCTCTTCTCGGGGGTATTTATGGACCGCACAGGGATACTCTTCTCGGGGGTATTTATGGACCTCACAGGGATTTCTACACACCTGTCACATGTGTAGAGAGGTGGGGTGGGGTGTCTTAACTTGCCGTTCCACCAAGTTGGTTGGCTACCTTCTTTAGTGGTGGGCGGACTTGGCTCATTTCTAGTGGTAGCTCGTAAATATTATTTGTAATCCTTTGCAAGATTAAGATAAAAAATATTAATATTTTAGTGATTTTTAAAAATTAATTTCGATGGTTGTTAAGTAGGAATAAAGGCAAGCTTTTTTGCTTATCTTGTACAATATTATAATTATGTTTTGCAATCAATTTAGGAGAATTTTTTTTTTGTAATATTATGTAAAGTGAAGTTTACTACACTCTATGAAGGAACATGGCAAACCTAAAATACTAATGTGTCAAAATATAGAAATGATGTTATTTGGGGTATTATTTTTAATGTTCTCAGGTTAACGACTATACTATTGTTTTCTTAAACTCCAACTAATTTAAATCACTTTTATATATTCACAAATTACACTGTTTATCTTTAAGAATATATCAGAATCTAGGGTATACATACATATTAATTTAGAGTGAGGGGGAATTACTTTTATAAGGTTCCTTAGAGTGTAAATTTAATAATTTAATTTATAATAAATTTTTAATAATAATATACCTTTTTCTAGTTTATAAAAAAATATTTTAATTAACAATTATAATAATAAAATATAACTTTTAAAATATAATTTTAATTTAAAAAATCTCAATCAACTTCCACCTTCCATGGATCCATCACTGATATTAATATCTTTATTAAAAGATGAGAAATCATGTGGTGTTAGGCATGTATCTCATATATTTATTATATTTTAATATAGCTTGGGAAGTGTATTTAGTGTATTCAATTATTACTTTTTTTAAAAGTTTGTACTTTATTTTAGTTAGGATTTCTCCACAGGTGACAAGAACTCAATAATAATTAAGAATATGAACCTATATAACTACCTGTCCACTCCATCAGCTGATCACAGCAGAGAGGCTAGGTTACATGTGCAAGAGCTGGGGCTGGGTTTTCCATTTGGCACCATAGGCACAGTGCCTAGGGCCTATGGAGAAAGGATTTTATTTTCATTAAATCAGAGAATCATATTTGAAAAATAAATGTGAGACAGAAATATAATGCAACTAAAACTTCAAAGTTATATTTCAAACAAACATTTTCACAATGCCTAGGCTACTTATATAACATTTCTTAAGAATGTTTCTTTGAATAGACTTATGATTGCGTCAAAGTATTTAATAACGTCCTTATCTTTCATATTACAGAGTAATATCATTTTCACTGTAAAGCAGACCTAAAGACGAAACACAATCTCAGCTCATGATTGAGCATTCAGTCTTTGATTTGCTCGCGCGTACAAAGTTATCTTTCTTCTGCATTTTATCCAGTTAGTGAGAGATGAATCCCCAAAGAGAAATATGCACATTTATAAAACTTGTAACAAGTATAGCTTTAATTTGGGATTGTATAACTTCTGCTGCAGATATTATGTCCTGTACAATGCAGTAAACATCACAAATTCTTCTTTGAAGTGTGTTGAATAGAAGTTGACTGTCTGGCTTTGTAGTTGATATAAAGAGTTGTCTGTAAGAAAACTGAAGGTACCATGTAACGTGCAGAATGACTTTTTGTTATTTTTGTGACTAGTAGGTGTAAGTCTGGGATAGAAAACTTGAATTCAAAATATTAGTATTTATCTTTGTCTCAGACCAAAATTCAGTAGGCCATCTATCATATAATCCCGCAACTGCGCACAACTTGATTCCAGGTTCTTTATTACTTTATCAATACTTTCCAGAAGGTTTTTCCCAAACTACTTTAATTAATGCAATTTACAAACTATAAATACTTTTTCTACTAAAGCTTTTGCTTTTTGAACCACTATTTTTTTTTTCAACAAAGAATTTGTAGAGTAATTATAAAATTAACTGCAAATGTCCGCAGATGTTCTAGAATCTCCCATTCACTCTGCATGTCGTGCACACCATAATCCACGAGACTTTATTATCGTAACAATGTCTTGTGATGAGTACAAGTTATGTAATTCATCACAATGTAATATTAAATAGTTTAATTTGTAATTGTATATTTTATCTACTCAATATTTTTTTCTAGAGCAGTAAAGAAGTAAGTATTAAAGGAAAGATAGCATTTAGAATGTATTGATGAAAGAAAAAGCTAAGGCGGAGTAAAGACACACTGAGCGATCCGGGGACCTTTGATAAGTTTATAAGTCAATCAATCGAAGCTCAAAAATGCTACTGACCCTGGGCTTAGCGAATATAATTCAACTATCAAATTATTAAAAAAAAAAAATTTAATATTAATTATTCTAATAATTCCTTATCCAAAAAATATAATATAAGGATTGAATCCCCTGTACATCACCAATCAATCCACCAATAGCTTATCACACTTTAAATGCTGTTTTATTTTGTTAAAAATGTTTTAAGTCGGTAAAAACCAACTCTGGATTCTATTCAGGTCAACCACTCCTTGATTAAATCCATTCATATGATACGGATTAAATATTTTCTCAAGAGTTATTTCTAAATACATATTTTCTGTAGTTTGTTTCATTTTCGTAATAAGCCATTCAACACTATCCTGACAGGTAAAGTTGTTAGAATGTCAAGGTTTGAACCCACACACATCCACAAATGCATTTATTGTGTGTGTAAATATAGCCATGATCGTGCTTTCATACACAATGGCACTCCCTTTTTTTTATTTCTACACGAGCTGTTGAACAAGGGCGGAGTGTTAAACATTATGTTTCACATACCTACTGAGAGATGATGGTAATTACTGTTTGCTTGCAGTAGTTATCACACTTTGTGTTTGTGTGATTTTGGTTGCATGATTTAATCTGGACTAAACTCTTCATTTACGGCACTTAGTTTCACCTCATCTTAGTACACTTTCGGGCTATATATGTAGTTTAACACCGCATCCTACTATCTTTTTAGGCTATACACATATGTACTAATTACGATAATGAGTCATGGATGAGGAAGGTTGAATTTAGAGGAAATATACCTACATATTCAGGAAAGAAGAGTGAAAACCAATTTTGTAAAAACCACCCTCACTACACCAGATCGAGATTTGAACCCTGATCTCCCTAGAATACTCATCCCCCAATGCTGGTTGGTTTTTTCTGGTATTTTCTGTTTTGTCTTTTTCCCTTGCATAGAACTCAAGTGTTGGGGTAAGGGGAGTGGTGAGTGGCTACTGCCCCATTATTTAAAATGGGGCAAAGTTTTAGCCTTTCTGCGCTCCTCCACCCCTTCTTATTTCCTTTAACAGATAGTTAAATTTACATAACATATTTAATAACAATATTCAAACACATGTGATAACCCCTTCTAAAAATATCTGGTTGTGTATTGACTGCATATATTACCCCATATAGCTCAATTCATCCTATTAGAACACCAATGACACGACTCACAGAAGGGAAATTTTGTCGGGATTAAACAGCGAATTTGGTAGCAAGAAAATAATGATGATATATAAAACATTTATTTTTCCATCACAGAGCTGAGCCAATAATTCTAGGAAACCTGATGTATGGACTCTACCAATTAATGTTTCCAACCTCTTCTTTGTCGGCTGAAGTCAGTTGTTAATTGATGAGCTGTTGAGGGTTCAGTTAATTCAAGGGTCATACTACCATTGAGGCATTGTGTTTCTGCTGTTTAAAAGAAGGCGGTTAGGATATGAGAGGCTGTATACCAACTATTTTGTACACACTTGATATCACTCATCGAGCCCCTTGATTGTAATGAACTCCAAACCACCTGCACTTAGCATGCTCGAAGTCTCCTGTAAGATTTAGAATATTACCTTCACAAGCAGTGATGTGGATAAGGTAAATATGTGGTGGGTAGGATACATATTAATGGGTATTTACCCATTTCTTAAATACCCTCCCAAAAAGTAGGTATTTTCAAAAAAATATCATCTAAAAACTCTGTATCACTAGTTTTTGTTACAATTAATATATTACATAACTCTAAAATAAAATTTAATTTTTTTTAAAAAAGATTTATTTTTATATGTAATAATGTTATTCAATCAGTAGGGGGCAGTTATCCTGGTTTATATTTAACTATTTTGATCTAAGATAAAGGTGATTTTTCGTATCTAGGTGTAATTGTTATTGGTTTCCATCATCATTAGAAAATTGTACACAGGTAAGAAATGTTCATTCTAGATAAAAAGTAATTATTGTGTTTTTTACTTGTAGGCCTATTGAAGTACCAGCATTTAAAAAAAATCATATTCATATTGAGTGTGTTTAGATTGAGAAACTTTTCTACTCCATCTTGAATTGAAATACTGACTTTTTAAGATTAGCTAAATTTTTACTTTTTCATTTCAATCTCTTTCATACTATTCAGTTTAGTCATCATTATGGTATGAATAAACAGTTAAACCTAAAGAAAAACTATAAATACCCACTAATATACCCATTTTGGGTAAATACCCGGCTAAATACCCTGGATATTTACCTGTAAAAATAAATACCCGGCTATTTTTTACCTCGCAAGCCTATTGTATGTGAAATCCGAACAACTAACGACAGATGTTATTTTGTAAGTTTGGTTGATGTTTCAAGATTGTTTGAAAAAACAACAAATGAAAACTGTTATATATCTGAACAATCTTAGAATGCCATTGACTTTCTATAAATATAAAATAACGCTGAAAAATATCATTTAACAATTTAGTTGGATACCAATAAATCAATACAGTAGAACCTTTTTAGTTCTAAGTTTAAGGGACATCTAGAAAAATTCTTAGTATTCAAAATACAAATTAACTATGTTTATGAGTATTTAGATAGCTGGTACACAGTATATTAATAACCTAGAACTCTGGTACATATAAACACACACATTTTATATAAAACACACTTACACAATATATAAATATACAAAAATTGCAGACTTAAATCAGTCCATCAGGGTGTTAAATGATTACATTGTCACACAGAAGTGATTTAAAGTCAAGCCAAACACATCCCCTATTCTAGAAAACTAAAGATTGTTAAGCTGGGTTTGAAATCAGGACAAACTAGAAAAAATTAAAAGGCTTCAAACTATCCAAATATTTTCTTTTAAAATTACAATTAAATGTTATTTCTTACAATTGATTTAAATAGGAGTTTAATGGGGATTCATGGTGGGTTCAAATATTACAATGTATTTGATTTAAACGATGTCGAATCAGCCATATCCTACTGTATTACATAGTAGCTACAAACGCAAAACATGGGGGACCTTAAAAAGGCGGGGAATTTTCATTATAAGTTTTGTAACCATCCTGTAATACTTTGAACAGCAAGGTTGATGCATTGGCTTGTACTGATGACCTTGGTGGGTGGGGTTCATTCCTGGACAGATGTATCTTTCTCACTCCCAAGTGAATGCTTGTGGATTTTCTTAAGGCCGTCTTGGTGAGCGAGAAAGTATCAATCGCTGTTAAGCCACATGGCTTAAAATATAATAGTATATGCTGTTTTCTCAAACTACTTCTCTTTTCTATCATTATATTCCCTTTCATCCTTTGCCTACAACCACCCTTTGTCTGGTCAGTAAGAAAGAGGGAAAGAAAACTATGAAAAACTCAATGTAAAGATGAAAACTCGCCGCTAGTTCTCAAATATCTTAAAATTTTCTTTCACTAGCTTATCAAATAAATTACTGTATTTGTTAAAGGCTAGCTCTGAAGCACTATTTCGTCAAGCTTTTAGTATCATAGCTATGTACTTATGTTTTAAAAATGTAGTTAAAAATAAGCTAATGTCACATTTTTACATATTTGTTTACTATTAATGAAACACAAAAATAAATATAAGAGTTGTTCGGATAAAAGAACCCCGCCGAAGTTTTTTGGCTTTATTTGGGTGCAAACTATTTTTTAAATAACTCATTGTGAAATCAAATATTTCTTTAAGGCTGCCCCCTTAATACTATAATACCTCATCCTGTAACTGTAACTGTAACTGTAACTGTTATTGTAATCTGCAGGTAACCCAAACAGGCAGCTAGGAACACTAACAGTGCTACAATGATAAGTATTGTGCATAAGTTGTCCCACCTGAGTTTGGACTAAAGAGTAGTGAGCCTTGACAGGTTGGCCAGTTTTTAATGCACAACCCACATCTGTCGAGCTAATGACTTGCTATTAGTGAGGGAGGTGAAGGGGAAATGGGATGAGAGCATCAAGGTTGGTATGGTATCTGCCCTTGTCCCGATGCACACAGACCTACTTGACTTTCACCATGAATCTGACCACACACAAAGGCATGTCAAGAAAATATTAATGTACAAAATTGTTTTATTTTAAAACTATCTTTATAGTTTTCATGGATTTATTTTAATATATTAAATATAGGCTTAAATATTAAATATAGCCTTCATTGAAAAACATACACACTTTTGTATACATCACGCTATCTGCATCGGTGGTTGCAAAGTCTGAGGTGTTGTCTCTCACATTTTATATTATTAGGAATCCAGGGCTATAATCTTGGTCACATATATGTACAAAGGGTGCATGGTATTTAAAAAAAAATCTTATCTTTCTCCATTCCTGCAAACGCAGGTACATTTCATTTAAATTTTACTGTTCTCATCTCTACCCCATTATTGTAACTATGCAAACAACTTTGATTGTTAGTACAAACAAATTATAAACTAAGGATTGCAAAATTAGGGATTCAAGCTCATAAACATAACCGACGACTGTCGGCTCTGAATGGATCTGCTCGCAGAAGAGATCCTGAATAGCTCAGTGGCCGAGCATTGATATGTTAAGTTAAGAGTCCCAGCTTCGATACCCTTATTCATGTGACATCTTTTGAATAATTTAAATTAACTAGATGTGAACTAATCTCCCGAACAAATTGCCGATGCTCCTAAGATTCACTATTAACCTTGAATTCTACTAAATAAACCTGTTTGTTGAGAAAATGTTAGTTTGTTATGTGATGGGAGATTAAATCTACATTTCAATTAAAACTAGTTGTGGTTTTTTTAAAATATTTGTTGAACTCCTTCCTTTCAATAAACAAGTAATTGATTATCCACTGTATTGATCTTATCACATAATTTTAACCAAAGTTGCTGCGGGTATGTATGGTCTTTATTTTGAATATGGCTGGGTGTCTTTTTTTGGTTTGTATGAAATAATTTTATTCATATAGGAATAGAAACATTCTTCACAAGTTGCATTTGACCCACTTGTTATTTTATTGCAATACATTAATCTGATTATATAATTAACATAAGTTTAAATCTAACAAATTTAGTGAAATCAAGAATTAAGTGTAGTGTATTCTAAATTTGCAACAGTAAATAACATAATTATATTGGTTCCTTCTACACATTTAAGTCAAATAAGTTTATAGAACATGCTGATCGAAGTTCAATAGTGCCGTAGTTTCCACCATCGAATTGGGCAATGGCGGGAAGCCAAACTTCCACACAAAGTCTTAGGTCTTCAATAATCGGGGATGGCCCACCGTGATAGATTGGCCTCAAAGGTGTTCTTCTTCTACACACTGGTCACACTCCTTTCTTAACTCAATTTCTTTTTTTTTCACTTTGTCTTATTACTTATTTGGGCTAAACACATGTAATTACACCAGTTTATTAGAGATGATAAAAATATAATTTAGGGTAAATGTGTGGGGCTGTGTGTGGGAAAGAGGGGCTATGTAGGGGAAAAAACCCTCAGTAAACATGAGCAAGATTCAAACCATGACATACCAGTCACTGGTGACTAACACAAGAGCAGCCTGATGTTTAGTCCGTGTCACCTTTGTGGGTGTTTCTCTATTGAATGACTTTGAATATGTCTCAAACAAAGCTTCGGGTCGCATACGTTCCCAAATATATTTTGAAATTATATTTTCACAAGAAATCAACCCTACAAAGCTCATTTTTGTACACATTTATTAATATATTAAACTATAATAAATACATTAAAAGCCCAAAATATATATTGACTTAGTATTTTGTTATTCTAACCAATCTGTATTATTTTATTTTTTTATTATAATGTGGCTCTCAGTTTAAAATATTCTCTAAGCATGGTATTATTTCCCCCCCACAAATAGTACGGTCCATAGCTTAGAATACTACTGAACACTCAACTGGTGTGCATTCTGTTTACTAGTCACAAATGATTTAAGTGGAATATTTTTATTGAATCTTATCATTTCATTTTTGTGATAACTAAGGATAAGTTTTTAAAATGTGTGTCAAGGCTCTTAATTTTTTTTAGCACTATTTATCTTATGAACTGAAACATCATTTTAAAAGTTTACATATTAGTATACTGTTTATCACAATGTTTCATTCATTATTTTCATAATTTATTTATGTCTTAAATTTCTTGTAATGAAAATCAAGTTAAAGCTCTTTTTACTTTTGAGGTACATCAGCTAAGGCTTGTTCCTATTCCTCTTCACTGTACTATACCTCCTTCCAAGTATAGCGTTATAATTGATTTAGTAAGCGTCCATTTAAGAGTTGGTAAACCCAGGTTGGTGGTCACACAAACTAAGGTGTCAATTTTGTCTGTTATTTTTTACGGTCACATGTTGTTCAAAGTTTGAATCTTAGCTGGGTTCACAGAAGATTTTTTTTTCTGTCTGCACAAATGCGACTACTCTTCAATCCAAATTATTGTAAGTATCCATTAAGATGAATTGCACACAATAATTATTTCTTTTACCCAAACACTTTAACCTAAAAATAGGGAATAAATCAAAATATCCAGGAAATACTCAATTTTTACTAATCATTATTATTTATTTATTATTATTTAGCACCGCGTTTTACTATCCGTTCAGGTTATATGCTTTAAATACTAACTACACTAATGGATTAGGAACAGGGAAGGTTGAATTAGAGGAAGTGAACCCGCATTTGCGTGGAGGGAGAGTGGAAAACCATTTAGGAAAAACCTCCACCAGTTTATCCGACCGAGATCCGAACCTCGATCTCCCCGTCCTCAGCAGTCGAGCTCAACACGACAAGCGCGTTGCCAACTACGCCACCTAGGCGGGTTTTTACTAATCATTAGCATGTGAAACACTGCATCATTGGACGCATTACTAAACACATACTCTTATGTTGGACTATATACAGGTGGATGACGGTTTGAACCTCGGTTGGTTCTACTGGTTTTTCACTTTCCCTCCATACGAATATGGCTCCTGTCCCTCTTAAATTCTACCTTCCTCATTTCTATTTAATTAACCTAATTTGTGTGGGTGGGTGTGTATATAAACTAAGTGAGTACTAAAACTCTGTGAAAATGAAACCACCATAAAGTTGAATGGTCACAACCATTGAAACCATTTGGCTTGAACCCTGTTCTCTCAGGATTGTCTGTAGAGCCAACTTTGCCTATTTAGATCATGATTAAACTCTTTTTTAATGTCATTGGGTCCACCAGTGTTCCTTTCACCCACTCACTCACATTTACCAGGGCTTTAATATGTGACTCACGCTCTGATTGAGCTATCCTCTACTTTATGGCCTTTTTGATACTTTTGTAAGCTGATAGAGCTTCTTTCAAGTACCAGTTCAGAAAGTCTTGATAGGGAGGGAATCTGTAGGCTGAAATATATTTCATGTAAATATTTTGATGGACAAGCAATAACAATAAACACATAAGTGGTGATTGTAAAATAACATTTTAAATAATGAGATATGGCTAAGTAAGGTTGAATTTAAAGGAAATGTACCCACATTCACACAGTAGGAGAGTGGAATACCATTTTGTAAATACCACCTTCACAAGACCTGACTAGGATTTGAACTCCGCTCTCCCCGTAATTAGTAGCTTAGTCTACTGTGAGAGCGTCTTAGGACTAAGACCATGCAACTAACAAATATATTATATCCATAACTATAGTAGAACAGTGTTTAAAATCACATCATATTGGTAGCAAGAAATGTCTGACAGGGCTAAATTTTGTCAGCATTATTTACTATTACTTGGAAGTCTTTGGTTTGACCTCCCAATAGGATGTTCAACTTTAGTTTTGTTCTGTCCATTATGTGGTTCTTCATCATCTCTTCATATGAGTGCGAGTGCAGTTAATTTAAATTCATCCTACTTATTTTTTACCCTCGGTCAGGATGGCTTGTCATTATTAGTTAGCATCACTTGCACTATAAAGTGTACCAATAACAAGATTATAAAGTTGGATAACTCTACAACTCTCATGATATTTGGCTCAAGGCGCCAATGACAGTGTTCTCATTAAATCAGTAAATTACAATGTGTTTCAAACTGTCTTTTTTGTTTGTAGCTGTGTAATATATTATATCATTTTTCTAATTCCTCGTAGTCTTTATTAATACAAATAAAAAACTGTTTGTTTAAATTTTTAAACTTATTATTATTCATAAAAAAGATTAACAAAGACTGTGGGGGTGGGTGGCCGAAGGGTGTGACCTATTTTTGAGTCGGGGAATTTTAGGAAATGGTCAGGGGAAATCGGGAAAAATGTTGGGAATTACATTGATCATGTTGAGTAGACACGACATTCAAATTATCTGGACACACTCTTTTTCAAAATAATCCATAGAATGTTACATACAGACACACATTCAAATTTGGAAATAGAAGAAATCCCCTATCTAACATTACATTTTTAAATGCAGATTGAACTAACCCCACTGGGATATGTGTGTATTTTCCCGCTTTGCCTACAGATACACTTTCAATCCTCTAATTACAGTTGTATTCTTTGTGAACTGGCACGCATATTACACTCTCTTTGTTAAGTTTAAGTTAATAATTGTGTGTCACAATTAAATCTTACTGATTAACAGCAAAAATATAAAGGACAAATAGAAAATAAATCTTAGATCATAAGTTAAGCCTGAGAATGTCACATTTTAAAAAAGGGGTGAAAGTGAATTGGTAATGAATGCAAATATTTGGTATTTTTTAGCACCGACTGCACCCTACTACTCGTTCAGGTTATATACACTTATGTACTGTGCATGTAAAAGATCTCTGAAAGGTTTGTGAGAATACCATTCCCAGAAAAATTGGTAGGCCCTTTCACCCTTGCTCATAGAAATTCTCGTGTTCTGATATAATCAGTCAGCTCAGAAAGTACACTTGAAATACCTCATATATAAAAAACAGCACTATTGACACACACACTATGAAGTAGAGGTTATTAAAAATAACTTTTTATGTACTTTACTGACAAATTGTTTTGTAGTTATGTAAGCTATAAACAATTCAGTTTCACTCTTGCCATTGATTTTTTTAAATAAATAAATATAATATACATATACACACAGAGAATGCAACCTGTGTCTTTATTTCACCATTGTTCAATCTAGAGTTTATGAAGTTAAAAAAAAAGTTTGCAGTATTGTAATTAAAGAAAGGCTGTCAAGTGTCAACAACTCGTAATAATCTAGTGCAGTATTTGACAAGTCATGGTATGACCAATTACACTACATGTGTTTATCTGTTCAAGTGCTCTTAACTGATATGGTAAAGGTTATTGCAATTCAAAACTTATGAAATAACTATTTTAAGGTATTCAGTAAACAACTTGTTTCTACCGATAAACATTTTATATTAACAACAACAGAATACCCTTATGATGATGATGATGATGATGATAATTCTTATTTATTATTTATCATGAAAATCTTTTCTCAAATACTAATTTTGAATCATTCTGAAAGTCTAGTTTCAAAAAATTTCAAATTTTCTATAATTTGTCATAAGTAAACTACCCTTAAATTAATTTATTTTAGAAATACAAACATACACTTTTATTGATCACGTTAAATAGTTTCCTGATACCAATTTTGGTTAAAATATATTTAAAAAATTAAAATTTTACAAAAAAATCTGTTATTTAAGTTTTCCAAGATAATTTTTTTTAGAAAAACAAATCTATATAGTTATTTATAGTATAAAACACTTAGGGGGGCCTCAATAAGCGAGAAATTGCCACACACACATTCAGCTCTATTTCAGAATATTTAATTATACAAAGCATTTTTTCAAAATATGGCTCACCTCAAAATAAAGTTGAAATATTTCAACAGGGCTTTTTTGCTCTAACAACCCTGTATTTTAATTTATGAATAGAAAAGAATGGTTGAAAATTTGACATTGTCTCATTTTTGTTGATTCACATTTGCGGCGCTATGAGACTAGGCATGAAGAAAAAAAAGCTCTAGATAGCCTTTCTCTAAAAAATACAGACATTTTTTAGTAGGCTCACATCAGAAAATATAAAATATTCCAGAACTATCTCTTTACCCTGAGAAAAAAAGTTTCATGGTTTTCATTACCCCTTTTTTTTGACATGACAAAGGGTTGTTATAGGTGAAGGGTGAAAGGGAGTATAAGTTTGGACAGAATTAATAAGTACTAGTTCCGTTTGGCCTGAAAGTGATTGCTACTTTCCGAACCAAGGCGGCCGCCTTAACAGATAACCAACCTATTTTGAATCAAATTGCTAGAGCCATCTTTTAAATATTTGAAATAAAAAACATTATCATTAAACTACCCTTAATTGAATATACTGTTCTAGTTTTAATGTCAAACACTCCCTAGATATACATTTTAACAAAAATCACTACAACCAATTTTTAAATATTTTGAATTTTTGAAAATTGTTCATCAGTAAACTACTCTTTAATGAATTTTGACCCAAAAAATCAAGAATGAATTATTATTTAAAATGTCAAACACTTCATAAATAAATATATATAAAGCAAAATCACTAAACCCATTTTTGAAAAATTTAGAATCCAAAAAGAATCACTTATTAGTAAACTACCCTCATTTGAGGTTTAAGGTCAGAATGAAAAAAAATGTTTTGAGGTATTTTTGACATCTAAATAACAAGTTGAAGCAAAATCTATCAAACAGTTAATTAGATCTGTTTCTTGGGACAGACAGACACACAGACAAACAGACAATGATTTGCTAAAATAATGTGTGATGTTTGTTGCTTGCAGCGGAGAATGTGACCAGGGATGACCTGTTGACCATGTATGGGGCCTCCTGTGAAAGGCATGGGACCTGCCCCTTACCCAGAGTACTCAAACAGTTGGAGGTGAGGATTAAATAATACTATGTTAAGAGCACATATCACAGCCGATCAACTGAGATATTAGATACATGATTATGATCAAACCGTCAGAAAACATATCAGAATGAGATTTCCTGCATTCTTCTCTTGACAACAGCGAAATGAGAATTAATTTAAACTGTTTTATTTTCAAAATAATTTATTTTCACTTTTTTTTAAATTCTCTTAATAAATGTTAAAATAGTCTGATAAGTCTTGAGTCCACAGTGTTATAAAGTATAATACAGAAAACTGCACAGGGTGGCGCTTGATTAGAGTTGAATCATTTGCCTAAGTATGATGATATCTTTGGGGTGACACAGGCTATTAAGTCCATAGGAAATCATTAATATGTTAGCTGTATACATCTTACTCTGTGTGTGAATCTTGTAGCGTTTGAAATAGTGGGCAGATTTTAACCATTCCTTGTACACATACCATACTAATAGTTTTATAGACCTACTGTAATTTAAATGTTCCTGTGGTTCTTAATTTGCGACCAATTAATAATTATTGCACAAAAACCCATCAGTTGTGTACATGAATTTAACTAATGAATTAATGTTTAGACACATAATATTCAAAAGATTCTTCTTGCCTTTCTCTCCTGTCCCTCTCCCCCCCTTCTCCCTAGTATTCTCAGCTACCCTCCCTTATTAATGCTTAATTTTCTATAAGTTGTATGCTATTTTCAAACTAAAATTTCTAATAGGTTGACTGCTTTAGTTTAAGCTAGGTCTTTTGAGTCAGTACGCGTATTCTTCAACTCTGACTCATCTATTTTTCTACGATTCGACTCCAACTCTGATTTGTTTATAAATGGATAAAGTATATTGATTAATAATAATAAATTTACTTCAGTAAACTGCTCCAATACAGATGACTTCATTATTAAGCTTCTTTGACATAGTGAATTTATATTTAAATAAATTTTGTTAGTCAAAATTAAAATATTGGTCATAAAGATTTAAAAAACTATAAAATTAAAATGATATATTTACCATTCGTTGTTATAATATTATAAGTTTTTATTTTGAAGCCGGAGCTGGAGTCTGTTCATTTTTACCGACTCTAACCTTGAATCCACAACCCTGGTTAAAGCATTTGATAAAATTATGGTTTATATTTATTGACAAAACATGTTGAATAGTTGTTTTATAAAGTTCTAAGCCATGCTTTACCCGAAAATAAAAGGTGTTCTCATAATAAGGAGTGTATGTTGATTGAAGGGGCGAGGTGTTTGTTTTCATCTATGGCTCTGTGTCCCAGGAACTGGACCTAGATGCTGTCCGATGTGAGTGTCTGAACCTGCGAGGTGAACCCCTGGGTCCTTTGCACTGCGAATGTCTGGAGGAGGTCCTCAAGAGACTGCAGTTTGTCTCCATTGACTTGGAGAATACGGGGATAGATGACGAGGTGAGCATCTCTAATATTGTGTGTTTGTGCGTTGTGAATGGCATGCATAGGTTCTAGAAACACTATAAGCAGCATCAAAGTATTTCACTTTTCAATATAGATTTATAGGGCCTTATAAATAAAAAAATTTTTAAATCAACATTTTTAATACTATAGCTATTATATTATATCTAAACCAGAGATGCAGCAGAGAATAAACAATATTGGATATCAACCCGGACACATTTGATTTGAGTTGTGAAAGCGGGTGAGTTTCAGACTATTTCTAAACCTACCTTAGTTTTTTAATTACCTTTTTTAAATTTACTTTATTTTAATATAGCACCATGTCCTACTTCTCATTCGGGTTATACACTTATGTACTAAATACTCTAATGTGTTAGGGATGAGGAAGGTTGAATTCATAGGAAATGTACCCACAATTGTGTGGAGATAAAGAGGAACCCCATTTAGGAAAAACCACAGTCACTACACCTGACCAGGATTGAACCACAAACTACCTGAAATCAGCAGTCTAGTCTATTGCGAGAGTAGCGCCTGAAGCAGCTCTTACATTAGCTGAACAGCCTTCTATGCTTATTTGTGTTCACCACTTATAAACTGATCGGGCATGTATCTAGAATTATATTAAAAGGATGGGAGAGGGGAGCACTTGGCTAAATATTATACAATTCTTCAATCAAGTGTAAGACTAAGACAACTGCTTATGTTGATTACAATAAGACCATTGCATAGCTTAATGTTTTTATTTAATATCTTCATTTTAGTTAAATGTAGTAGTGTATTAAGTTTTGGTAACTGGCGTGATTTTAAATCCCCTTTGTGCTCTCTTTTTCTCCCACTGGCAACTTGCTTGACATTTGTTTGGGACACTTATAACTATATTTTAGCGTCGAGGTATTATTGGGATATTATGTAAATTATTGTAATGACAAACAACTGGAATTAAATCAATTCCTCTTTCTGCTAACATTAGTTCAAAGGACTGTTTTATTTGTACCGGTATGGGCAGATATTCTCCGTGAATTAACAAACTACCTTCTTGTGGTGGAATATTAATCATTTATGTTTATGATGTTGCTAATACACTCATACATATTTAAACGTTTTGGTGAAATAGTCTTGTCACCCGTGTGGCATATAATTGCTTGTGACCTTGTGCCAAAGTGTTTCAGAGATAATCTCATTCCATCTTGCTTTGAAACTTCTCATTCATATGTTTATTTTACCTTTTCAATGTTAAAAACTCCTCATTGGTATTTGCTTGACATTGCACTCTTAATAGATGATGAAGCTGAACAAAATATGTTCGAATAACATGAACTAATCTTAATTTTCACTTTGCCGTTTTGATGATAATTAATTGAACTAAAGTAGTTATTTCATTACTAAATTGGTAAAACTGTGGATACATTTATTCCACACAATTAATTATCTACCTATCTGCCCACCTCCTACGCCTACCTCCTACACACACCTCTGCACCCACCTACACCTACACCCACCTACACCTACACCTACCTCCTACACATACCTCCTACACCCACCTCCTACACCTACCTCCTACACACACCTCTCCACCATCTTCCTACACCCATCTCTCCACCCATCTCTCTCTCATATCTGGCCACCCTACATGCTTCAGGATCTGAACCATCTCAAGTACGGGTCGGCAGCCAGTCAATCTCACGAAAATTTTGAGTCGATCATGTAAGGAAACTTTAACGGCATTTGAAATCAATCTTTGAGTCTTATAAACTCACAAATGTATCAATAACATAATTTAAATAAAATTTGAGTGTAATAAACAGTTCCTTGATTGGTTGTAATCGGTGATGTTATAAGAAAATTAAATAGTTAAAATGAAAATGTACATTTTTTTATTCTATTAATCTTCTTCTAGAAAAGGTTGGGACAAAAGCATTTGAGGAAATATTGCATCTAAGGACTCTTATATAAAATTTATGGACCAAAAAAACAACATAATGAAGAGAATGGAGTGATCGCAGGTCCTTGGTTAACTATCCAAGTCGATCGGCTGACCCCATGTCTTAGACGTCACTCCTGTGTTATACTGGCCTGCTGAAGACTAGGAGATTGGGGTTTGATTCTCAATCAGGTCTACTGAGGGTGGATTTTCCACTCTCCTTCCACGCAAATGCAGTTAATAATAATAATAATAATAATAATAATAATAATAATAATATTTAGCACTGCGTCTTACTACCCGTTCGGGTTATACGCTTTAAGTACTAATTACTCTACTGTATTAGGAATTGGGAAGGTTGAATTAGAGGAAGTGAACCCGCATTTGCGTGGAGGTAGAGTGGAAAACTATTTAGGAAAAACCACCCCCAGTACACCCGACCGAGATTCGAACCTCAATCTCCCCATCCTCAGAAGTCGAGCTCAACACGACAAGCGCGTTAGCCAACTACGCCACCGAGGCGGGTCAAATGTAGTTATATTACCTCTAAAATGCTTCCTTCTTCAACCCTACCCCATTATAGTAATTATCATAAATGTGTATAACCTGAAGAGCTAGTAAGAGGCGGTGATAAAATAAACCTTCACCCATTTGACTCATTTCTTCCCCACCCCTTTTATTTTCACTCACCATCACATATCAAAGCATTATCTAACAGTTAGGTTTGCAGCATTTAATCTAATGAAAGAAACCTAATTGGTCTATTTTTGTATATCTATACTATTAGGGTAAGAGTTAAGAAGGTAGAAGCTAGAGGAAATATACCCACATTTATGTGGTGAGAGTGGAAAATAATTTAGAGAAAACCACCCTCAATTCATCTGACTGGGATTTGAACCTCATATAGCAGGCAATTCGGTTCTCTTCAAGATTGTGCCTCCCCTGATTTCTGGGGGCCATTTAGTGCTAATCTTTCCAACAGGAGAATTTGCCACCTTATCAATGAACTAAAACACTAGGCCTACTTAAAAAAAATTCATTATTATATATAAAACATTATAAAAAATGCATTATTAAAAACTATATATAATATACTTAATATAGTTTGCTTATTACCAATACATTTGACTTTTATGAAAAATTGATTAGAACTATAAGTTTACCCTCATTCATGTTAGAAAGTAGCCTAAAATTGTACAGGATTAGATAAGTGGACGATGGGTATCCAGGCAAGATCTTGTTACATAACATTTCTATCTGTTGTTTTGTAATGTTGACCTGTGATGTTTATTTTCACAGGCGGCTACCATCTTGTTTGATATGATGGAGTACTACGAGTCGACCACAAGAGTCAACATCTCAGGCAACAAGAATATCGGTGGCCCCGGGTGGAAGGCTTGTGCTAATATGATCAAAAAGGTATCCATATCTCGTGATCGTGCTTAGGGTTTTATTGAACCAACACATTCATGCTTTAATCTTGTAAATAGTTTTGAATTTAGATGTGGGGAATGTAGTCTTATGTTGAGACACACATTATGGGCAACATTCTGTGCCTTGTTGAAAATTCAATCTAATACACCCCTTCACATTGTTTTTAACAAGATTGAGGAATTTTAAGTCGATAACACCTGCTGAGTGTAGTGTAATTCTCTAGGATATTAAGCTAAAGAAATCTTAACCTGTTTTGCTCATTTTCAGTTAATCCAGCTCATTATGTATCTTACTCATTATTTCAGTGTGTCTTTTATAAGTCATTTTAGTTGTTAATCAAAGAAACAGCCTAATTTTATTTTGTTTAATGAATACAAATAATGTTATTTGTAGTTGAAATTTTTACTCTTTATTCCCTCCTCTCCCCATTCAAACCAACCTCACTTTCAAGTAATGTCTATGGTCTTGGGCCCTTGTTATAAAAGAGTGCTCTGCATATCTTTGCTAATGGTTGATTGGGTGGCTAGTAAGCGCATAATCCCCCCTACTTGGTTTAAAAACCCGGATAATTTAACCTAAATCTGTACTTTGGCTAGCACTAAAAAAATTATGAAGTGTTTTATTTGAAATTTAACAAATAATACGCCCATAACTTTGGTAACAACTTGGGCCAGTTAAAATTAAAATACAAATCCGGTCTTAGTAATATCTCTAACAGTTAGAGGGTAACTCTAATGACAGTTACTTAAACTTAATGACAATTAAATCTTAACCATTAAATAATTTAATTGTACTTTTTCATGTGAATAACCCTCAATAACCTATGACTCAGCAGTGCATAAATAGCCCGATAAAAATAATTATTTGTGTTGTAAAAAACATATGGATCTAATGTTAGCTGAGCTTGTTGATGTTTGCTTAGCCCCTCCAACTTGAAGTAGTCTGGTTTAAATTCTATCAAGAATTCAAGTGTTTTGGGGATAAAATCTGTGTGCTATTATCTCAAATTGGTGTTGTTTATGTTTGCTTCAGATGCGTTGCTTGGTGGAGCTGGATGCGCGCAATGTTACTTTAAACGAGCAGTACATGCCCATCTTTATGCGGCCCATTCGACTGGGCACTAACCTTGAGATACTTCATCTGGACAACTGCAACCTCACTGGCCGGCCTATCATTATGCTTGGTGAGGCAGTTACCTGGGTTCAATTCCAGGTGGACTCGTCAATTACACATAGCATCCTGTTGGATGGTAAAATGAAGCACTCGCTATTAAAGCTTTAAAATTCAAGTGGTGAATTGTGTTGCAGGTTTCAGGGAAGGATTAATATTGAATTTTACTAACGACAATTTACAAACCTGTTCAATTTATTCAATTTAGTTGTTTCCTTTTTTTATATATATGTTTTAAAAGCTGAACTTTTTAACGAAATTATACATAAACAATGATAACAATATTTTAATTCAATTGAAGTTGATAAATTTTATTTAAAAAAACCCTGCTAAAAGTAGCTTCAAATCTAAAGGAATAATGTTGAATGAATTGCTTTTCTTAATTTATAACCAACTAACATTAACCTTTATCAGAAAACATAGAAATTAGAATAAACATTTTCATGTGGTTCTAGCTACTCTAAGCTTATCTTGGTCTATAATAATATTTCAAGATAATATGCTGACTCGTGAAGAGATTCAGAACTAAATAAGATTTCTCCCATACAGGTCTAGGCTATTACTTATGTTCTCTAAAACATGGCCAAAAAGTTTGCCTACCATATTATTTTATGAATACTTTGCTCTCTTAGTGTCATAGTTCAGAAGAGGTACATAGTCAAACAGTTACTCAGATGACACAACTCCCTTCGACTGTGAGTGTGTTTGCAACAGTGATGGCCAAGAGTGGAAATGTGTGAAACTTTGAAATGTCAAAGAGGAAAGTCACTCTTTTGCTGTGACATCCACAATAACCTTTGCATATCCAAAACATTTTCAGGAAAGAAAAAAATGATATATTAAGAACAAATTTGAAATATATCATTAAATATGACATATTTTGACATATTATCATTTTAGAACAGCTACTAAAAAACAAACAAAAAATACTAGTATCACTTCCGTCAGCCTGCAAGCGAGCGGGCACCTAATGTTGGCGAAGATAGTACCAACATTTGTTGATACAGGGTCATTTGGTCAGCACAACAAACGCTCCAGCTATTAATCTACTAAACAGGATTTAGTACCGACATCTATGACTTGTCGTCACCTTGGTTGTTACTCATGAAGAAGGGTACACTCATGAAGAAGGGTACACACTCCTTTTCTGTTGATGGAAGAATTCTAAAAGTGCTAGTGTAATACCTGGGGTGTTGGGTGGTTTCTCTACGGGGAGGTACTCCAGAGGGTTCTTTCTGCCTGGAACAGAGGTAAGGTAACATAAGGACTCGAGTGTGGAGCGAGAGAAGTGTGAGGTAGAGCCACGGGGAGCATAGGACGAGTGTTAAGGGCTCAGTATGGAATTGCGGTGAGCTGAGGTGGAGAAGGGTATGAGACCTCTGCCGATATTTAGCGGTGAATTTGTGTCACAAGAATATCCCACTTCCATAATATATGCTCTCAAAGTTTTCATAAAAAACAAAATACTGTGGGTGCTGCTCACCCATAACGGCAAACATTATGTATCCATACCGATATTTGGTGCTGAGTTTTGTCACAAGAATATCTTACTTTCATAATTTGATTTGCTATAGTTTCTGTGGAACACCGGAAAACGATATAATTATTCTAGTACCACCTTGTACTGCCGTGCTCTCGGCCTTCGATAACTTCTCTCCCGCACCCCACCATTGGTGGTACCTCACAGTGATTTCAAACTCGATTCGAGGATACAACTAATTTCCAATGGGTATATTATTTATCGCCAGAAACAGGGAAAAAAACCTTGAGAAGAAGACAACAAATATCTGGTTTGGTGGCCACATAGTTTAAGGTGTCACTCTTGCAATGACTAGACCAAGGACGGCGAGATTGGGGTTTGAATCTGTCAGGTTTACTTAGGATGCAGCACTCATTGTTTTAGGTATTTTTCTTGAAAACTATAGATATACAAATTATAAGAGTTGTAAATTCTTGCAGCAAAAATTCACCTCTAAAATTGGCCTAGGTCTCATTTGTGCCTTTATGGGTGCTGCCAACTTCATGGACCTTAGTTTGTAGTTGGCTCATGGTGACTGGCTATGAAGAGATGTCTGGGGTTGGACGGTGAATTGACAAGAGGGACAGTTGGCCTTGGGAGTGCCAGAGTGCGATAAATATGCTGCTAAAAATTCCTCCCTTACTTGAGAAAGCACTCTTGTGCCCTTTTAACATTTGGTAGAAAGGTATTTACATGACCTACTAGCTACTTAATATCCAAGTTCAAAGTTGGTACAAATCTTACTATCCTAGACAAGTGACACATTGTTATTGGTGTTCAAACATACCATTTCTTATCATTTAGGCATGGACCCTTGGGTCATTCTATATTTACTCTGGAATACAGTTCAAAACACTTGTGAGTCAGTAGTCCTGACTATTAGAGTAGTTTATTTTGTATTTGTTAATAATCACTAACCTGAAATACATATATATTCTATTTACCTTATGTGTTATATGAACACTCACTACACGAGGGATTGAAAAATCAGGGCTCGTGAGACATCAGCCAATTGTTTGTTTGCCAGGATTGGGGATCTATGTTGGAGGTGGGTGATGGTTTGATTTATCATGTAGCACAGCTGAAGGTGAGGCCATTAATGTCATCTGGTTCATACACACATCCCAGGCTGTAGTAATGGTAGTAGCGAGTATAGTTCTCAAAGCTAATGTCGTTTGTTGACCTCTTACTTAGTCGATAGGCTCAGCACAGGTGTAGTTCAATCTTGTTGTGAAATGACTGCACACTGAGTAGCTATTTTGGGCGCCAGTAGGTGTTTATTCAATAAGCGGAGCTGTGGAGGGGGAGGTGATGATGAGGGAGGTGCACAGTCGTGGTTAGCATGATCAAGCTGGCGAAGGGGAAGGGAAGGTCAAGGTGGGGATGCTGTTCTGAAAAAAATAAACACAGTGGTGTGGTAGGTAGCCGTTTATTTCTTGAAGGTGATTTTGTCAGCGCGGAGCTAGAGCAATGTATGAAAATTAAACAAACATAAGAAAATATAAATTCAGATATGTAAGCAAAAAATAATATTGTGCTCCTCGGGGGGACAGGCCCTCAAATATGTCTATCTCTCGCATCCTCAAGGATATATGAGATGTGACAATTCAAGACCATTTCAGATTCAATACTCAAATCCTTAATTATTTTTTTCTAATTATCAAGTGAAATTTGCTTTAGAGCTTTACTACTGCTTATTAGTGATTCACAACCAATTATAATTATAAGATGAACTTAACAACCAGGCCCCAGACCAGTAATTTAACACTTGAAACTGAATGTATGAATGTTATAATAAATGGATTATAAGAGAGAATGTTAACATTTAGTTACTATTTATATTTTATATTATATTATATTTATTAGAGATGAACCACTTGAATCTTCGAATTCACCGAATCTTGACAAGTATTTGGGATTCAAGGATTCGGTGTTTTAATAGATTCAATGGTCGAATCTTTCACCTCATAAACAAAGAATAATATTTTGAATTCAATCATTACTTAGCTAGGCCTACTTGAAAAGCACAACTTAATCTGTAATCTTTATTTTGTCGGACAAAAGAGATTAGCATGAATAAAATCATTATTTAAAAAAATAATAACTGTTGGGTGTAGAAAATCTTAAGTGCCTTGTACCCTACCCTCCCACCTCTCTGGGAAACTTGAACTCAACCGTTTCGGCACATGCTCACTTCTAAAACTTTCACCTCACGAACAATATTGTAAATATTTTAATAAACACATCAAAACTCTTCAAAACTGAAAATCAAAATTAGAATTACAAATAAGAACACATTACTCATGATACAAAGTCTACCACCATGAAGTCTATTATGTTTAATCGCCCAAGTGATAATTAAAATAAATATACTGTTGATTCTTACTACCCAACTGGTTTGAATTATTTACAACTATGCAAAGAACCCCAATTTATTGCAAACGATCCTTAAGTTCAGGTAATCTGATCACTTAATAAGCGCTCTTAGTTTTAAGAATCAAATAATGACTTGCTAATTCATTATTTGTCTTAAATTGATTTACTTAGAGTTTATTATTTTTTTAAATATGTTATTGAAGTAATTGTAAAAATATTCAAACGTAGTCCTGCCTTATAAAGTGGGAATGAACATATTCTAGTCGAAAATATGTTTGTGTTTTAAATAGAATGGATTCTCAGAAATTGATATATCGCAAGAATCGAATATATTTCTTGTTTTATACGAGAAGATAGATAATGGATAATAAAATAATAATAAAACATAATCTGGCATTGAGTTCACTATTTCCAAAGTATGTTTAGTCGTTAAGCATGTTGTTTTAGTCTTTATTAAAAATATCCTTTTGTATTTTTATTTGTGTTATCTTAATAAATTAAATTATAATTCTTCAATGATGATTATAGTTGATCAAAGGATTACTAGGCCTAATCCGTTTATTTAACATGTTTTTTAGAAACTTAACTCATTCTAACAACACTTTTAAAAATAACTAAAAGACTCCAATTTTGATTGATTTGATTTTTAAACAATAATGCGAGTATAGATTATTTAATTTGGCTGGATTTTAACCTGTATTTTGTGAGGGTTGGTTGGGGTTGATTATAATTGAAACATGATTGAAATAAATCTTAATTGACAGTTTAGGCCTACATTGTTTAATGTAGGTCTATTTGTAAATCATTAAAGTTTCTAACAATTTGCTAGGATTCAGATTTGAGATTCGAAAATAAACTGTAGATCCGGATTCGAGAAATAGTGGATTCGACCCATCTTTAATATTCATATTTCCTATTATGGTCATAATTATTTCCAAGATACGGATTCGAGATTTGAAGATAAATTGGAGATTTGGATTTGTATAGTAGTAGATTCAATCCAACTCCTGTTTGTATTTTTCTAAAACTCTCTATCTAGATAAAAATTGAAGTCTTAATTTAAAAACTAAAAGTCGTGCTATATGACATTTTCACTTTCAACCTTGATTCTGTTTGCATATTTCAAGCTTATCTTAGACTTTGTTTCACATTTAAAAAGCGACCGATGCATACCTGTAGCCGATATTAATCTTGCTTTGTAATTCCTGTCATGGGAGGGACAGCATCGTGTGCTTTACATCACATTATGTTAAGGAGCCTAATACAGAACTGACAGTAAATAATGAATACACTACAATAGGTGTGAATTGTTTGTTACTTGATAGCAGCGGGATTGAAGCTCAACAGCAGTCTCCGGGAGCTATACCTAGCCGACAACAGCCTGAATTCATCAGATGCCATCCAGCTTGGCGGGTTACTGCGATGTAATACTTATTTGCAGCTGCTAGACATTAGGTACAACAACGGGCTCAGATATGTTAACAACATTCACATTAACTTAACTAAAAATTGTCTGACACCTTAACTCAGTCGGTAGCATTTCTTTGTACTGAGCTAAGGGTACCAGGTTCAATTCCCGGCATGGCCGATAAATGTATCGTTAGTGACATGTGGGTTTACCCTTTTACATCGATAAATTATTGACCGGGGACTGGATGTTGTGCCTGTCCTAGTCTTAATTTATATTATAAGACATGAAGCTATGGCAGGCCTAGCCAGCCGGTAGTGGACAATATATGACTTAAAAAACTGACCCAGGCTGGAAATAGTAATTTACATTCCCGGACAGCGGACAAGATGCTTACAACTGACTGACTGACTGTATTCGTTTCCTAATTTCCACAGTAATACTTGTGGCAAGTAGTGATTGTGAGTAACCACAAGGGGCTCGGTATTCCCCGGCTAATATCTCCATTCCAACCTGTCACCGACATTGGGGTATGATTTATTTCATCCATAGAAGGGTTTGTCGCCGTTTCTTTGGAGGATGCACTAATAATTATTGTGACATTGTTGCAGCAACAACGGTGTGCAGGACACAGGGGTAGGCCACATACTGGACGGGTTGATAGAGCAACAGGAGCCTGGAGGTTTGGGAGTGCTGGTCCTCTGGAACAATCAATTGACTCGACATGCTTCAACACACTTTGCGAGGGCAGTGGTGAGTACACTTTGGGCTGGAAACCTTCAATGTTACAAGTTTAATTTTTGGACACTGTAGTTTTTTGAAGTTTTTCTTTTCTTTTTAAACCCTAATTATTTCTTTTAAAAAATGGAACCCTGATTTTGTGTTCATTAAATATCTTAATTTTGTTCCTACTTAAAAAAAAACTGTCCTTATCGAAGTAAAAATAATTATTATAATCACAGTATGAGAGGCCATATTCTAGAAATAATATATTGACTAAGATTTATATTGAAAATTCAATGGTCGTGTTAAATATAGCTTAATATGTACAGGTAACGTATTTAGCTAAATGTTAAATTACTAGTCTGGGGCCTGGTTTTTAGGCTCATCCTATAATATAATTGGTTCTGAACCATTAATAAGCAGTACCAGAGAACAAATTTCACGGGAAAAATTTAAAATAACTTTGTTTTACTTTAAGGAGCTGATTCTCGAATCTTTTAAAGTCCTCAACTCTTGAATATCTTCAAGGATTTGAGATCCCATTCGTAATAATTATTTGTCATTGTAATTTTAGAGGCAAATAAATATCAACTATCAAAATTGATCGCTACATATCAAATGACTGGATATGTATGAATGTAAATATTTGTGTGTGTTGAAAGAATTGTTTGTGTTGGGATGGTGTCAGTCTCGCAGTAGTAGTCTGGAGATGCTGAACATGGGCCAGAACATGCTGACCAACGAGTGTCTGCATGTCATGAAAGACTCCCTCCAAAAGAACAAAACACTCCTCCGCTTAGGCATGCAGTCCACTCACCTAAACTGCGAGGGAGCCGTGGCCCTGGCCGAGGTCATCGCTGATAACTCCATCATTCAGGTACCTAAAACGAGAACTTGTCTCGCGTTTTTATTTAGACTTACACGGGGTGTCTAACATCAGGGAGAACGGGAATTAGCCGGGAATTTGAAGTGATCAGGAAAAAGCGGGAATAAGATGGGAATTTGGAAAATTACAATCAAAATCTGGGAAAATATGGTTTTACTCAAAATATGAAATATAATAACCACTAAAATAGTAAATATAACTCTATAAGGAAACCCTCTTTTCGCTTACAATTAAACAGTACATTTTATAATTCCTGGTAAACAATGTTAATATGATGTTTTTTTTAAATGTTTATTCAGTTTTTAAAACTTATTATTATTCATAAAAAGGATTAATAGGAAAATGAGGGCAGGGTGGAAGTGGGGGAATCAGAAGGATGTGGCATACTTTTTAGTCGGAAATTTTAGGAAACAATCAGGGAAAAAGCTGGGAATTTGTTTAGTCAAGTTGAGTAGAGACAATGATACATCACAGGCCGGTAGGGCTGAGTTTAAACCCAAGACTGGTCACAGTTTTATAATAATCTACTTTATAGTTATAAAATTGTCAATGAAATTATTCTTTTTACAAACTAAAAATACTTCATACATACAATTAAAATATTTTAATAAACTGGTAGTAGTCTATTTTTTAAGTTTTACAAACAAACTTTGTTGATTCATTGTATTAAATCCCCTACACACGAGTGACTGCCGATCGAGTGATGTGTCGGCATATTGAGCCGACCAGTCCAAAGTCTCTCTGTAATAACAAACTTTTAGCCCAACATTTTCTTTTTCTTATTGGCTTAGCGTTTTGTGACAATAAAGCTAAAGCACTAACAATTTTTGAAATTTAGACAGTCAAAGAGCCATGATGGCTTGTTTCCTAACTGAGCGGGCGCTCCTAACCAACTATCAGGTTGGGTCATGTGTAGAGTAGCGCTCGATTGATGGCATGTTTCCTAACTGAGTGGGCGCTCATAACCAACTGTCAGGTTGGGTCATGTGGAGAGTAGCGCTCGATTGATGGCATGTTTCCTAACAGAGCTAGCGCTCCTTACTAACAGATCAGGCTGTTTACAAGAGGTTTTAGTAAAGCAATGTTTATTGAGTTTTATTTTAACTGAGCCATGTTTATCTTCTATGTTTCAGAGGATAGACCTGCGTGAAAACAATATAAAGATTGCAGGTTTGATGGCGCTATGTCATTCCATGAAAGTCAACAACAGTGTCACTCAACTTGACCTTGATGAAACACCCAAGAGGAAAATGGTAGGCCCATATTTTTGTGGTATTTTGTAAAGTGATATAGCTAGAATTTAAGGACTTGATAATATATGCATATATCATATCTAGAGTTGAATCTGAACCCAAATCCTCAATCTACCTTTAAGGGTGGACAGGATCTTGCACTATAAGGAAAATGTCAGGAATTAATCCATTCCCCCAAGAGGGTTGAGGGTTCAGGTACTACTGGTTCAATCACTATTGGAGACAGTCATCATCTGTATTCTGTAGCAAACTTGGGAGGGGTTAGGGGTATTTTACTGCCTGTCGTGAGACAAACAAGTTGGAGAGCTCAGAGTCAATGTCTATCAACTGTTAGGTTTAGCAATATCTTGACAAGGTCAACTAACTGTTGTTAGCAACCAAACATAGAGTAGAGATTGACAAGGGTGTCAATCATAGAGAACATTAAGGGGGCTTTAAACAAAGAGGAGTTTCAAGGGGTTTCATACCAAAATAATATTCAAAAGGTTTAAAAATAGATAATCACTAAGGGCTTTTAAAGCTTAAAACATTTAAGGGGTTTCAAACCTGTATAACCTTTGAGGAGTTTTTGAACTACATTACACAATATAGTCCTAAACTGTAAATTAAGAATTATTTCAATCATGCTTTCAATTATAATCAACCCCAACCACCCCTCACAAAATACAGGTTAAAATACAGCCAAATTAAATAATTTATACTCATATTATTGTTTAAAAATCAAATCAAGTGTTGTTAGAATGAGTTAAGTTTCCGAAAAAAAAAACATGTAAAATAAACAGATTAGGCCTAGTTATCCTTTGATCAGCTTTAATCATCATTGAAGGATTATAATTTATTTTATTAAGATAACACAAATAAAAATACAAAACGATATTTTTAATAAAGACTAAAACAACATGCTTATCGATTAAACATACAAGACTACTACTACTACTTCCTGAGGAAGGTGCTTTAATAGCATCAAAATATTGAAGTGTGTGTAAATTTGTGTTAGTGTCTTTTCTTTTATTTGTGTTCTACTTTTTTCCTAATACTTTATCATTTTATTCATTATTAAACATACATTGGAAATAGTGAACTCAATGCCAGATTATGTTTTATTATTATTTTATTATCCATTATCTATCTTCTCGTATAAAACCAGAAATATATTTGATTCTTGCGATATATCGATTTCTGAGAATCCATTCTATTTAAAACACAAACATATTTTCGACTACAATATGTTCATTCCCACTTTATAAGGCAGGACTACGTTTGAATATTTTTAAAATTACTTCAATAACATATTTAAAAAAATAATAGACTCTAAGTAAATCAATTTAAGACAAATAATGAATTAGCAAGTCATTATTTGATTCTTAAAACAAAGAGCTCTTACTAAGTGATCATATTACCTGAATCCATTTTAAACAATAATCGATATACGATAGATACGTATGCCAGTAGGCATAAATAAACTGTTGTATAAGGAAGTGTCTGACTGTAGACAGTATTTATTTTTCATGAAATCCAACAAAATGTCTAACTTAAGGATCGTTTGCAATAAATTGGGGATATACTTCATGGTGGCTGACTTTTTATCATGAGTAATGTGTTCTTATTTGTAATTCCTGTTTTGATTTTAATTTTTTGAAGAGTTTTAATGTGATCATTAAAATATTTACAAGATTGTTCGTTAGGTAAAAGTTTTAGAAGTGAGCATGTGCCGAAACAATCGAGTTCAGGTTTCCCAGAGAGGTGGGAGTGTAGGGTACTAGGCACTTAAGATTTTCTACACCCAACAATTTTCTTTTAAATGATTTTATTTATGCTAATCTCTTTTGTCCGACAAAATAAAGATTATGTATTAAGTTGTGCTTTTCAAGTAGGCCTAGCTAACTAATTATTGAATTCAAAATATTATTCTTTGTTTATGAGGTGAAATATTCCACCATTTAATCCAGTAAAACACCGAATCCTCGAATCTCAAATATTTGTCAGGATTCGATGGATTCGAGGATTTGAAGATTCGAGTGGCCCATCTCTAGTGTAAACACAATATCTATTTTTAATCTAGAAATAATCTAAAGCATCATTTTTTAATTTCTCGATCTCGTCCCGATCCTGATATTTTGACTAATTTCCCATCCTGTTCCCGTCCTGATATAAAAATCTCATATCCGTCCATCCTTATTTACCTACAAATCTTGATCCAAATCTTTGAAAAAACTACTATCCTAAGAGGAAATAAATATATAATAGAATAATAAAAATAGAAATGGTAACTAAATGTAAATGTTAACACTATTTCTTATATTATATTCATTATAATCATTAGATTTATACATCCATTTAAGTGCTTAAAAAACTACTGGCCTGGACCATGGTTATTTAGCTCATCCTATAATTATAAATGGTTTTGAACTATCAATAAGCAGTATTAGAACTCTAAAACAAATTTCACCTGAAAAATTGAAGAATCTTGTTTTTCCTCAAAGGATTTGAGTGTTATCGCAAATGTGAATGTTACATGTCCCTAGCTATTTATTATCTAAGGGTGCAGTTTTAGGCTACATTTAGGTCTTTCAAGGTATTTTGTAAAAAGTTGTGTCCTATTTTTGAATCAATACGGTAGTTATACCTGTTTATTTTAATGTCATATGCTTTTCATCAGGAGAATGAAACTGTCACAGAGCAGTACCACTGCCTGGTGACAGAGATCCGAGGCTACTGCTCCCGTAATGAAGACTTGCTGCGAGAGCAAGAGGACACGCTCGATGAGACAGAGGAAGATACTCCAACGAGATGTAATAGACTTTCCAGCATCAATACTCGAAAGATCTCCCTGACGTGTGAAACATTGCTCCGCCACACACAGCAGCTCCCCTCCACAAGACACTTGTTAGCGGCTGAGCCCAGGAGGTCGGGCGGGCGACTACGTAGTCCAGAGCCCAGCCCTAGTCCCAGCCCTATCCCTAGCCCTGTGCCCAGTTCTCCTCGTAACCGCTTCCATGTATCCCGTGTTTCAGATTTCGGGAGCAACACTTCTTTGTCATCTACCTCGCCTTCCATGTCGTCTTCCCCCACACGCTTTTTTTCAAGCCCTTCGACATCCCGGTTTCGTGTCACTGTTGTCGAACCCTCTCCTTCTCCGATCAGCAGCACAATTACTTCCGCCACTACATCCTATTCTACTCCAGAAATTTCCATAAATGATGAAAATTTAGTGGAAAAATTGAGTCCCGTGGATGCTAAACTAACATCTGTGAAGACTGTGTACACTTCTCCAATTTTAAATACTGGCACATTCCCAAGCACAAAAGTGTCTAGTACAGTCCTGTCAGAAAGTGCGGTTTCTTCCTCGCCCGTACCGTGTTTTGATGTTGATGTTACTGTTAAGAGGGATGCTGTCACTAACGAAGTTCTTATAGATGATCGGGTCAGCTTGCAATCTCAAGATAGTTCAGAAGACACTGCTGATTTAGAGGTCCGCCAGATATTGAGTAGTGCAGCATCTGAAGTTTGGATCAATTCAAAAGCTCAAGAGTCAGACATAGAATTTCAACATGAAACCAACAAATCGGATGTTTTTGACCACGGTGGTTCCTCAAACGGTCCAGGAATTAAATTGTATCAAACTTACCCCGAGGCTGTGGAAAGTGATAAGAAATCTAGTTTTTGGGTTTTTGATGAAATCATCCCACATGATAAAAGTAATGGACATATAAAAACTCCCTTGAAATATAGTACAAACCCAAGTAATTCAAATAATTTAAATTTAGCACCATCCACTTCACAACCAGCCAGAAAAAGTTTATGTTCTTCTCCAGAATCTCGCAGCGACCAAAAAACTCCCTCTAGTTTGGATAAATTGCTAAGTCTGTTTCAACATCCCAGTTCATTTTTCAATAAATCTTCCTCTAGTAAACCTGTGGCCTCTCAGGTGATGTCTAGTTCATGCGTTTCCGCACTCTCTAATTCTGTGTCTCTTCCCAATTATGGCAGTAATTCGTCAGCCTCTAAACCACCATCTTCTCTTGATTCAAAGAAAGATTTAAACTGTGATCCAGTGGTAAATTCTAAACCAGCAGCTTGCTCTTTAGTGAGTAAAGTTTGTGGGTCTGCTTTGCATTGTGATAGTCCTTCGCCAGATATCATTAATAATAACACTTACTGCACCAACATCCCGGATGATAAAACTTTAAACTTTGATAAGAAATTGGCTTGGTTCAAAGACGATGACTTGCGCTGTGTCTCAGATTATGAAGATGAGAATTTTAACGTACCTAAAAGTTGTAGTGGATGCGACGGAAAGTCGAACTTCGCGAATGAGGTTGAGGTTGTTTCAAACACTGTTTTTGAGGACTTTGAGACGAATGACACAGAAAAGATTGCGGCAGAACTTTCAGATATTGTTAATAGTGAAAACGATGGTTCACTAGTGAATTGTGATAGTGACACTAATGTAAACTTGTGTAGCTTAAGTATTTCCGACCCTGAGCTTGTTGATCAACCCCAAATGATGCTGGTAGCTGGCATCGACAGGCTAGGAGGAGATATTTTAGGACAAAAGTTTGAAGGAAAAGATCCTATTATTAGAACAAACCATAGTATTGGTAAGAACCATGTTGCAAACATAATTGACAGTTGCGTGCATACATCTTGTAACAGTATGAACTGCAATTGTAAAATGGACATAGACAAAAGTAATCCGTTATCTCGTTTGAAAGTGTGCGAAGGTGAGATGACTCCCATTGTCACAAAAGTTTCGACAGATACCATAGACGTCCCATGTTGTACAAAGTTTTCACTAGATAAAGTTAAAGTCCCCTCATTAACACAGACTAGTGTGAGTGAAAATATTCCTGTGATGGTGACAAACGTTCAAATACTAAGCGATGTTCATTGTGATAATAGTTCAAGATTGGTGCTACAAGATGAAGAGATTGATAACAATGGTAGGTGGAGTTTGAATTTGGATCTTAGCTAAATCATGTTTAAAAGTTAAAGTTAATTCTGTTATTCTTGTAACATAAAATAGAAAATCTGATTTACTAATTGAATTAATATTATGTATTTTCCAATCAGGCTTATCTACATCCTCACATAGAAAATATTAGTTTTTTTCCTTTCATTCACTGATGTCAGATCATGATAGCATTAACCATTTTGGCACTAATTTGTTAACAAAGGGTACATTTCAAACATATTCTCTTGCTCTCTTTACATGAATTTTAATTTTAATAAAATCTCTCTGTATTTATTTTTTTACAGTCAGCTTTCTGGACAGCTCCCTCCACACAATAAAAGAGGCGCCAACAGCTGTATTCCCTGCAAGTGAGTCCCCTTGCAGTCTGACAACCTCTTAGACAGAAACTATTCACATACCACTATATTATTTTTGTTATTATTATAGTTATTAGGAACAAATTAACAAAGATGTAAACTGTACGGCCCTAAATGTGAGTGATTCTACTGAGGGTAAGATTTTACCAGTGTGAGGAAAAGCTCAAAGGGAAAATGGTATGATACTAAATCTTGATTCACACGTTCGCTGAAAACAGAGAGCAGAATCTGCTTGAGTAGCGCTGCAATTCACACTCTGTATGTTGACCCAGGGTGCATTGCAACACAAACTTAAAACAGATGATTAACAACATATTTTAATTTTCTAATAGATTGACATATATTTTAGATCATCCTCCTATTGGATGTTTTTAAATTATTCTGCGTTGTGGCACAATCCAATATATTGATAGACACACTTTATATAAATGGGTTATCTCAAATCTCTTCACAACGGCCTACGAAGATATCTGTTCGCTCTTAGCTCTACAGCAAATGCGTTGTCATATGTACATGCGCACTGATTTGAGGTGGTTGGTTCTCTCGTGTTTAAGATCTCCGGGCAGAGCGGACAAAGTAGAAGTGAGTTGAACTTTAGCGGAACAGCTCGCACTGATAAGGTGAAAATCTTGTGCTTGAAATAGAGCTCGTCACGTGAATATGTTTCTGTTCTGTGCTAGTTTTTTGGCAAACCTGCAAATCCACAATAACCTAACATAATTGGTATTCTTGTTTAAAGATTATTTATTGCAAAAACATGTAATTTAAAATGAAGATTTTATTACTGCTTAACTACGATACATTTAAAAATCTTCTATCACTATAAATAGAGCTCAATTTTTGTTTGTTGACTACACGAGTGGGGGGGTGCATTGATATTGGTTGCAATACCAAAACGCAAATCAGAAAAACTTCCATTGCAAAGAATAACATAAATATTTAAAAAAAATAAGTTTTACTCACATTAACCTCAATTTATTACCGGATTGTGAGGCTTTTACCCAATTCGTAATCCATTCTTTTTTTTCTTATGGAGGGATCCAATGTACATTTAAAATGTATTTGTTCTGTAATACATTGCCACTATTTTTTGTTTTTCTCTTGGCCTCCATTTTTTTTGTCAAATTATGCTGACCCTGCTGGTATATTCTATCATATTTTTTTTTCATTGTAAACTTTGTTAATAATACTGACCAAAACACTTGTGAATGATATACTTTAATATATTTCTCTCTACAAGGAAAATCTCTTTAGGCTTTATGAGGTAATTGTATTTTATTTGCAAGAAGGTAGGAAAGGAAGGAAAGGTGGATGGAAACATTTAAAAGAAATTAAAAACAAAATGTTTTTTACAACGAAAAGAACACAGTTCCCACTCCCCCATGATGAGCTCTGATAGACTGGAACTTAGATCTATGGATTTTGTGGTAACAATCTATGTTCTTCAAAAGGCAGCCATCACCTCTTTGTCCAGTGGCAGCAGTGTAAAGTGTGAACTGTGTTCTTCTCACTGTAAAAGCCATATTGTGGTCAATCCTTTTTATGTGTTGCTATCCACCTCTCCTATACCTTTTTCCAAAATATAATGAAATGATAGAATATTAGGAAAATGGTAGAGCACAAATAAAAGTAAAAAACACTAACACATCAATATTTCGATGCTATTATAGCATCTTCCTCAGGAAGTAGTAGTAGACTGAACAGGATGTTGTTTTCAGTGATGCATATTTTGATGCTATAATAGCATCGAAATATTGATGTGTGTGTAAATATGTGTTATTGTTTTTACTTTTATTTGTGCTCTACCATTTTCCTAATATTCTATCATTTTATTTATTACTAATTGTTTTTGCTTTATGCATGCTCACACATATAAGAAAAGGAAAAGTTTTTTTTCCTTAAGAGAGTTATACTATATGATTAAATCACATACATAAAATGGTTTACTTTGTTTAAACTTCTGTGTTTAACATTTCTGCTTAAAACTATGCTAAAACAAATGTTTGTCACAAAATTCTTAGAATGGTTCCCATAAAGCAGTATTTCCTTAGGTCTTGGAAGTTAAAACAAAGTATTTCAGTTGCCACAACGTTTTACATGACAACCCATTCAGACATTATATTCATTGCAGTCTAATTAACAAAAGCACTTTTGATCATGTTTCCAACCTTGTTCTTTTTAAAACAACACACTCTTACTTTCTACGGCCAGATATACTCTTTTTGAAAAGTTTTATAACTATTCAGTGTTCTTTCCAGAAAATGTTGCTAGCCGGGTGACTTTATTATGTAACTGGTTTGGGAATTGTAATATTTTGCAATATTTAATGATTTGTGTGACATTTGCACTCACATTAATAAAAATGGTAATTTTTATAAAGTACTCTTTTTGCAGGATCCAGCGATGGTAACCCTAATTCTTGAACACATTTCCAAACATTAAGAAAGTCAATCAAAACACAGGAACAATATATTTAATTCTATAAAAATAAACCTGCATTGTATAACTCTTTCAGACTATTTCTCTCTAATGCAATGGTGGTTATGTAAACAAAACTTTTATTAAAAGTATTCTCTGATATTGTTTACTGAAAATCTCAAGATTCTTGTTACTTTAAAATAAAATTCAACATTGAACATTGGAAAAGCATCCTATAAGATGTTGATACAGTGTCTACCCAAAGAAGTGATAACAAAAAGACATTAAAACAATCACGCCTAAAATATAGGCTAGCATCTAAAATTAGTGAACATTGTTTTATCTTGGGATTCATGAAGAAGAAATGTAATCCTTCTATTACTATCTGGCTCATACTATTTAGCATGGATATTCATATTCTAAGGGTATGCGGATATTCAAATATCAAATAATCTTGAATAATTAGCGGCTGAATATTCATTTCTAAACTTTAAATAGCAGGGTCAAACGACAAGATCGAATAGTATTTTCGTTAATATATTTAAAGTTCTGTTAGTCTAATAGGTTTTCTAGTAGTTCTCTAGTAAAGTTTCTTCAGGGTAGTTGGCGCAAGCCAGGCATCTAGCTCAAAGCTGGTAACTTGAAGTGTCCTTTGTTCTTTTAGGGGAGGGAATACCATTGTTTACAGAGAGAGTGGCTACTGCCTTCATAATGGAGGACAGGGTGCTGATGGAAAGAACAACAAGCTGTTTGATTCATGACTATCAACAGTTATTTATTTAGGTTTATCAAGGGAGAGACCTTGATAGGAGTTAGAGCATGTAAAAATGAAGGAAATGGGAGGGAGTAGCTTGCATTGGATTCTTCCCACATTTTTTTTCTCTTTCCCTGGTCCTTAATTTTTACATAATTAATTTATATTTCGGTATTTTAAAACCTGACTAATGTTTAAATGACATCTATAATGTAATAATAGATAAATTCAGATAGTGCTTTTTTTTCCCTCTCTAAACCCTTATCTTTTAATTTTATTTGACAACAAAAGTCTTATTGTTAGACTGGCTCTAATTTTGTTTCACCTTTAAAAAGTGAGCTGCAAAGGTACATACTAATTACTTTACAATTATATCAGCGAATATTGAATAGATGTTCCAGAAATGTTCAGTGATGTAGACAGAGCGTATCTGTCAGGTTCTAGCATTGCACTTCTTCAAGAATGACGAAATCATCATTGAGCTCTCAAAAATGCCTTCATATTTTTAAGGAGTGTTATAGCTTACTTAATGATTAATTTAACTTCTGGAATTATTGGGACCATATACTATTATGGTAATTTTTATTTTTTATATTCTTTATAAGAAATGATTACTAGTTTCTATATGAAAGTGTTGCCATTATCAAATGTTTTATGCTATAAAGAAAACAAATCAAATTCCGGTATGAAAAAAAAAGCCTGTTGACAGTTGGACTATTTAAATTTAAACTTAATTCAGTAGAAAGAGTTATTTATAAAAGCTTACCAGCTAAACTAGAATCATTTTAACTTTCCTTAGGGTGCTAAGCCAAATGAAAGGACAAAACTAGGATATGAGCGTATTTGACTTGTAAACTAGTTCTATCCAGTCCACCTCATTACACCCTATTCCTATGGTGAGCTAGTTCTCTCCAGTTCACCTCATTACACCCTATTCCTATGGTGAGCTAGTTCTCTCCAGTCCACCTCATTACACCCTATTCCTATGGTGAGCTAGTTCTCTCCAGTTCACCTCATTACACCCTATTCCTATGGTGAGCTAGTTCTCTCCAGTTCACCTCATTACACCCTATTCTTAGGGTTAGCTAGTTCTATCCAGTCCACCTCATTACACCCTATTCCTATGGTGAGCTAGTTCTCTCCAGTTCACCTCATTACACCCTATCCCTATCTTGAGCTAGTTCTATCCAGTCCACCTCATTACACCCTATTCCTATGGTGAGCTAGTTCTCTCCAGTTCACCTTTTTACATCCTATCCCTATCTTGAGCTAGTTCTAACCATTTCACCTCATTACACCCTATTCCTATGGTGAGCTAGTTCTCTCCAGTTCACCTCATTACACCCTATTCCTATGGTGAGCTAGTTACTCTCCAGTCCACCTCATTACACCCTATTTATTTCAGGTCCATTCTAATGTTATCCTCCCTCTTTGGTCTTCCAAACTTTCGGGTGTTTCTTGATGAGACTTATTCCCACGTTGAGAGCTCATCACGCCCAAGCTAGAGAACCACCCTAATCGGCTGTCTGCGATTGTTTATTCAATATATTCACAGCTACCCTTCATATCTATTCACAACACCAGGACTCGCGATGCCGTGGATGACAGGGATCCACGAAACAGATTAGAATGTGGTTAAGGTAAAATAAATTGAACAAACCAGCTGTTGGATGGAGGAGGTTATAAGACAGAGATAAAGAAAGTATAGAAGAGGATTAAACATATGTAGTTTAGTCCTGGGCTGCGTAAAGTACACTCTAGTATAAAACTGTACTATTTACAGCTTAAACAAACTGATTTGATTCCTTCTACGAGAGCAGAAATGTGTCTCTTGGATAATGTAAAGGTCATCATTAAGGGATCAGCTACCCTTCAGGTGGCTATACCCATCGTCCAAATAAATGAATATTTTTTTTTTACACTCACATATGTTCACTATTAAAGTAACACTATACACAGGATTAATCCGAAAGAAAACACACCAAATATAAATGAAAATTGGCTCTCATTCACGTCAGTTCTGGTGCCCAATTGGTTTCTTTTTCTGTGATTTTAAGTATTTCAACTGAGTACCTAACAAACTCGTGGAGGTGCAAGCTGCCTGGGAGCCTCAGGGGGGACATGCTTGATTTAACCTACCTATTAAAGCACGATAGTATTTGTTAGTAGCAATCAGGGTTGTTATTGCTAATAAAGTATCTAATTTATTCTAGCAATATAATAACAACCAACATGAATGTTTTTGTTAATTTTGTGACAGTATAATTAAGATATCAAAATATGTATTAAAAAGTTGGAATTGAAGGAAAGAAGAATTATGACATTCCTATACATAATCTTTATATAATTGTTATAATAATAATATTACTAATATGCATTGCTCTGATTCATGAAGCAACATTTTTCATTAGTAAAGCCTGTCACACATGTCTTGCATATTACAAAAAAAATACACGTGTACTCTCCAACCAGAAATCACATTAAAATACAGTCATCTGCATTATTTTTTAAACATTAAAATTTATATCAATAATATTTAGCACCGCGTCTTACTATCTGTTAAGGTTATACGCTTTAAGTACTAATTACTCTAATGGATTAGGAATTGGAAAGGTTGAATTATAGGAAGTGAACCCGCATTTGCGTGGATGGAGAGTGGAAAACCATTTAGGAAAAACCACCCCCAGTTCACCCGACCGAGATTCGATCCTCGATCTCCCCGTCCTCGGCAGTCGAGCTCAACACGACAAGCGTGTTAGCCAACTACGCCACCGAGGTGGGTAAATTTATATCAAAGTTGATCATTTTTATCTTAATATAAATTCTCATTAACCTACTTTATCAAAGTCTTTGGGTCTAGTTTTACAATATTCAAATGTTAATTTGAACTATTGCCAACTTTACAGTTTGACCCCATGATTGGCTTAAAAAGGCAACAAGCAAATTGAAACTCAAGAGGTGTCTTCGCATGCCCACCCTCATCTTGACCCCTTTAAGGAATATAAACAAACTCTAATTACAAACCTAACTTGTTTCAAAAACCTTGCTGGTTGTTTGTCACAGTACTGTTTTTAATTTATCCACATTTTCTGGAGACACTCATTTTCATTAGTTAGAGGTTTTACTGTGTAGTAATTCATAAATGTGTGGACCAAAACAACTATTTACACCCATGTGTATATGTTGTTTATTCTTGCAGTGAAAGTGTATTTTACGATAAGGCCTAGTGTTACTGCAAGCAAGGTCCACACAACAAACAGTTTCACAGTCGAGCTCCAAAACATGGATCACTGATTGGTGGGGTTAGATCTCTCTGGCATTTATCGTTAAGTGGAGGTTTCATATGTAAACGGATTGACAGTTTTTCATGGATCAAGAATTATAAATCCAATTTTTATGGTTTTGAGTGATTGGAATCCCAGACATCTTCCTCAAAATAGCCCAGGTTTTACTGAACTCTATTCCTCCCACGTGTTCATGTATTTTGCTTGATGTAGTATAAATATTTTATTTCAATAAATGTAAACATCCTTGATCAACGACAACGTCTTAAAGTTGTTTTAATTTACTTGTCAATAGCTTGTGGCTCGCTCAAAAAGAGTTGGTGGGTTATAGTTTTGACCAAACCGGCTCTAGATGCACATATAATGTGGCTTGACAATAATTGGTGATTTTGCTTGACAAACACAACCGTTACATATATTACTTTGTAATGCATTATGTCCATGTAAGGCATCACTCTTATTTCTAGGTTAAACTTTGAATAATTGAACCCACTAAAAGCTAAAAGTCAATTTTATATACACTAACACTTGGTCTGTAACCAAGGAAAAATTTACCTTTTTTAGATTTCAGTATGAATTTAACTTTCAGCGCAATTGAAAACAAGGTAATAAAATAAGAAAATAGTAATTATGTTACTTTTCCTTCATTTGTGTCTGTCCAGTTGGGAAACTCAATTTGAGTTATAACTCAGCTGTGTGCACAATTTTTTTTACCATCTATTTATTTGTACACATTTCATCTCACCCACCTGTTGGTTATCTATTTTTTGGAGAGTAGCTGTAAAATTTATTTTAAACCTCTGGCCAAAGTTTTTGACAATCTTAAGTGACGTCACTCCGACAGCCCTCCTTATTACCCAATAATGGTTCCAGACACAACTTTACTTACAAATAGAAATTTTACAACTTCCACAACTAATCATATAGTATTTTAGTATTAATGATAATTGATATATGTACAAGTAATATCAATGCTTCAGTTTGGTTATTAATAAATAAATCAAATGTGTTCATCATAAAAGTATTGATATTCAAAAGTGTATACAAATCAACATGTACTAATTAGTTCTCATCACATTTCTTGTGAATCATTAACACCTCATCATTTTCAGTTGCCATATTTAATATAGTTCATGTTAGATTGTAAAAATGATAATAATTAAGATATCTGAAGAATTACAAAGCATTTAATTTATTTTAATTACTTTTAAGTATGCCAAGTGTTGGTGGCATAAGAAACTAAACAAAAACAACATATCTATAAATATTCACAGTAAGAATATTTATATAATAGTTATTAAAAGTTATTTATCAGAGTTAATTGCTTGTCTTGTTTAGTAAATTATGTTTTTAATTCTTTCCATTATAATGTTTACAGGATGTGCAGTGGTGTGATGTATTATTGCTAGGGCAGATTAATCTTGAAAATACCCAAACACATTTAAGGTCCTTGAAATAAATTTTGTTTTAGAAAATTAGAAAGCATTGTGCTTTGATACTGATTTTTTTTTAAAACACATTTTATACGCCAATGAAAGTGGACACTGTACAACTAAAGACCAGAATCCACTTATTTTGAATGGTTAACATAATTTAAGAACTTGATAGTGTGGGTTTACTGGCACTGTAAAGCAATGTTTTAATTTCTCTGAACGACTGATTACACCTTGCTTACTTACAGCTGATACCATTTGATTAAACTGCACTCCAGATGTCATTCTTTTCTAAACTTATCCTTGACCGAGATTCGAACCTGTTTTTCCTATAAACCCTAAATTATTTAGGGCCATCCATATTTGTAGTCTTATCTCAGAAGGCAACCCATCTCCTGATATACAAATAACAAGCAGTTTAAGTCGGTGATTTAAATTCATACTTTAAATACTGCTCAAATATTAACACATTGATGTAATATTGATGGTCATATGATCTAATGCCTAACTCTCGTGTTAGATTAGATAGCCGGTGACAGGGATATCAGAATTTAAATGCCAGCAGGATGTACTGAGGGTGGTTTTACCTAAATAATCTACCACTCTCCCTCCAAGTAAATGCAAGCACATTTTCTCTAAAATTCTATCTTCGTTATCCCTTTCCAACAAGCGCAACTAGTATTTGAATACAACTTGAGTGTGTACTAAGTATTAATGAAATAATAATGTTGGCTTAGTACAATTTAAACTGTAAACCAGTAAATTAATAAGAAATAGGTTAATGGTTTTAACTTTTGCAGATGGATAGTACGATGCAGTTTACAAAATAACATTTTGGCAAACACTAGGTTCTTTACATGTTTTTATGCTTTTATGCAACTACAAATTATGGTGCCTGCCCTACTTTTGAAGTCTTGAATGTGTCCATGGTTGGGTACCCCTGGTAAAAAACTATAGACATTAATAATTTATGTTTGGTCATTATACTTAGTGGGTGACTGTTCATTGACAAATAATAAGGTTAATTGATGGCCAATTTAAAATTTACCCCCTAAAATTGTATGCATGTAAAGTTTTTAACTTTAAACTGATTTACTCGGTGTACTGTGACTTGTAACTTGTAAGTTACTTAGTAACATCGATATCTAATTCGACCAAGGTAATTATGTAACTTCACACCTAAATATCGAGAGAAAAAAATCAATGCAATCTCAATTTGTAGCTGAAAGTGTGTTACATATTCTAAAAGCCACACGGCTGACTCACTCACTGACATTAATGTTTACCCACTTCCAGATGAGCTAGAAACTTGAAATTTGGCAAACTTAATAACATTTTGGCAAACACTAGGTTCTTTACATGTTTTTATGCTTTTATGCAACTACAAATTATGGTGCCTGCCCTACTTTTGAAGTCTTGAATGTGTCCATGGTTGGGTACCCCTGGTAAAAAACTATAGACATTAATAATTTATGTTTGGTCATTATACTTAGTGGGTGACTGTTCATTGACAAATAATAAGGTTAATTGATGGCCAATTTAAAATTTACCCCCTAAAATTGTATGCATGTAAAGTTTTTAACTTTAAACTGATTTACTCGGTGTACTGTGACTTGTAACTTGTAAGTTACTTAGTAACATCGATATCTAATTCGACCAAGGTAATTATGTAACTTCACACCTAAATATCGAGAGAAAAAAATCAATGCAATCTCAATTTGTAGCTGAAAGTGTGTTACATATTCTAAAAGCCACACGGCTGACTCACTCACTGACATTAATGTTTACCCACTTCCAGATGAGCTAGAAACTTGAAATTTGGCAAACTTATAGCTTCTAGCCTGTAACTGATGGGAAAATTCCAAAAAGTTGAAAAAAAAAATTAACCTATGAAAAAAATTCAAATTGTTGGAGCGACTTTAAAGTCGGTGCGGACCTTTCTTTGGAGGTCTCTTGTGGATAAACGGTAAGACCTATCAAAAACGGCTCTGGAATTACATTAGTTTACATCCACTTGCAAAGAAAACTTACCTGGGGTTTGGAGGCGGAGCCCCCAACGAGCAAAGCAAGTTCTAATATAAAGATGAAAATCAAAGCTGAATACTGTCTATCCCAGCAATATTGCAAACACCACTTCTAAATATGTGATGTGCTATTAAAGTATGTCTTGTAAAGTGATAAGGCCTATCTATAGTTGTCAGCTTAATTGTTAGTACCATATAAATTGTTATATCACTATTGTTATGTGTATTCAAATGTCATGTTGAATAATATTTGGTAGTCTGTCTCCTAATAATTCCCTAATCATAATATTCACAACATGACATTTCTTTTTAATAATTATTTTTCAAGACGGTCCTCAGAAATTTGGTATATGATATTAGATTGGTTAAAACCAATTATTTAATTTGATCACATACATATGTTATATGATGTGCTTTAACCAGACATTATTGCTAGATTTTATTTCTTTGTATGCTTTAGAAGAAACTATATAAAATTATTAAAGGGTTTGAATGTATTTAGGCTAAAAAAATTATTTTTAAAGTGTAAATATATAATTTTATTTATAGTTAATTTAAAAGCAATATTATAAAAAAATAGTTTTTCTAACTTATTTTAAACATTTATAACTTAAATGTTATTAAGTGTTTTTCTGTTTGAATTGCAAATGTTCTTAGTGAATTATTATATTATATGTAAATGTAGAGTAGTTCATTAAATTTTACTCTACTAGTTGAATGTTGATTAATATCCAACATGTCTATGTGATAGCACATGTTCTTATTTATAAAATACATATATTTTGTTGACATAGATGTAAAGAATAACTTGCATAATTTTATCATAACTAATGACTAATAATAAATGATTGTAAAAAAATTATTTTTTTAACAATATTTTTCTTGAAAATAGCTACTTTTGGAAAACAAGGGAAAATGTTAGAGTAAGGGACTAGTTGCGAGTTTGGTGACATAAAAAATACCTTACGAATAATTACTATAAGAAGTTAATTGTTGTCAGTGTTTCTATCCATCTCATCTAAATGTCTAGTCTTTAGAAAATATAAATATATTTCTTCAAATTAAATATTTTCATAATAAATAAATACTACAAAGTATTTATGGATAAATTAGATAAAATTGAATTTTAGTAATATCATTTTTTTGTTTAAAAAAACTCTTTAATTATCGTTGAGAGATTTTTGTTTTAATTGTGTGTTCATACAATTTTTCTTTGCAGTAAAACCCACATATTTTTTAATGCATAGTTTAATATGTTTGAAATAAAGAATGCTTTATGCATGTTATAATACGATATTAAATATATTTGACAGAATTTTAGAAAATGAATTACATATGAAATTTAAAAAAAATTAGTGCTCATGCATTCTTGGGAAACTGAAATATTTCATTGAAATATTCAAGTATTTTTAAATATGTCTTCCCCAAGTGTTTTTTGATTTTATTTGTGCTTAATTTTCTACAATTTTATTGAATTTATTTAACGACATTATAAACTCATTATTTATTGTAAAAAAATAATAAAAATTATTATACTATTTCTTTTGTTAATTTAACTACACATGACATTTGATATTTAAACAAATCAAGGAAATCTTGTAAATATTTTCTTGACCATCCCAGTGAATTTTTTCAATCCCAAAATATTGTTTATGACTCATAAATATTTCATGCTTCTACATAGTAATCATCATTACTTTCAAACATGTCTATCTATTTGTGCTATATTTAAATGCAAGTATGTTTTCAAAAAATAAAAATACCATCTTGATTTATTTACACTTGGCCCTGCTCATATGAAAATAGCTTTTAAGCAAAACAAAGCCTTTTTAAGCTTTCAAATGCATATAAAATCATAATGACATATTAACACTATCATATTATATAGTGTACACCGATAAGAACTATTTAATGATCATGCAATAGTTTTCATCATTCAATAATGTATAGTTGAAATCATTTGATAATGCCCATCAATACTGTAAACAGACTGAATTACCGACAAAACCATTCACTGTGCGTGCTATGCCGCAAAACACTGAAAGCATGAGATGAGTGCCATACATAGTAAACATGTATATGATATAAAACCCCTGTATTAGTGGGACCCTACTCTGAGTAAGAGAATAATATATTTTGTATGACTTTCCTTGAATATTTTAATTGAAATAATATAAAACAATTTTTTATAACAGGAAGGTAGCTAACCTGTCAATATTATAACTTAGGTGTAACACATGTTAATTTTTCTATCATAAGAGCCACCTCACCCCACGGATAACACATAACCTATGAAGTTAGGACAGCGTTAGTCAGATGTATTGTGGTACAGTTTTTTATATTCTACTTTTAAAAAACACTAGAATTGAGACCAGCAAAACTGTTTACTGTATTTGAAAAAATACATTAAAATTAAAAATGAAGTATTTGAAAACTATTAAATTCATCCCAATTTCACGGTTATCAAAAGAGGAATATATAAACGACACTTTGATACATTTTCTTGTTGAACCTTAACCTCGTATCTAATTTCTCTGTTAATATGCCGCGAAATATGCTTTTAAATACATGATGTGTTCATTGCAACCCTGTGCAGGGTGTCAGGTTTAGAGATGCTTACTTACAGGAAGTTGATTCGGTAAACTTTATAGCCATACAATTACAAGATATAAACTCTATCCATGTTTATAGTCTTTCTTAGAATGATAAATGTCAATATGTTTTGGAAAGGTGAGGGAAAACCCACAAAGTAAATTTGTTCTTTTTTTACTACAAAGGTGCTTGTTATTTTTCTATGATGGCTATGGATGAAAATATTTTCTACTTACTTTAAAAGTTAAGAGTATTAAACCAAAATGATGTGTTTAAATGAGTATAATATTCTTGAGGAAACATAAACCTTTAACAAATACTAAAATATATTGTGCACTTGACTCAACTAGTTTGTTTAAGATTGTCTGTGACAAAGAGTTGTGTTTTACAAAATACTAGGTAGCGATTTGATGAAAACTTAACAAGTGGAAATAAAATTAAACATGTCCCACTCCACAGTACACCCGAACGAGATTCAAACCTTGATCACCCCGTTATTGGCAGTCTAGTCTACTACGAGAGTAGCACATTAGACCACGCGGCCACCAAAATAGGTTGTATCCTAATTCATCTTTTTTAGGGGACAATAAATTAATGTTCTGGTTAAGTGGTTCTTAAACTTTTTTTTTAAACCCTTTACACTCCTAAAATAGTTTGGGTTGTTCCAAAAAGCTTTTTCTAATGTGGGTTCTACCTATTTATGTTTACATTATTATAATTTAAAAACTTTGAGGAATTTTGTTTATATGGGAATAAAAAATCACATTTTTGTATCCATTTGAATTGAATGCAAAATATATATTTATAAACTAATTTAATAGGAGATATGTGGAAGTACTTTTTCTGGCAAAATTGGTAGACTCTTTCACTCTCTCTCATAGAAAATTCTCACATGCTGATCTATCATTTAGCTCATAAATTGCACATTAAATACCTCAAATAAATAAATAAAAGTTGGGCAAAGGGTTTATAGAAGAGTGCTGGATTCACACGCCTGTCTCTACATTCAATCTCCAAAAAATAATTTGTTTTTGTGGAAGTGTGTCAGCCTCACAAAGCTTCTTAGTTCTCCGGGAGCCTCAGAACTACCAAGTAGCACACATCGAGAACTGCTGCTCTCCTCCATTCACAAGTCTTTTAACCTCTAAAAGGAACTAAATTAACTAACACTTTGTGCTGATAATGTGATTCTCAACCTCTGAAGCATGTGTGATCTCATGACTTTCTTGCACACTCAACACAATACACCTTAATGCACTTTTATACTATGCCTTATTTCTAGTTAAAATGCTGGTGCATAAATAGCATTCAACATGAGAGTTGGGTTAAAATCCCTTAAATTCTTGTTACACTTGTTTGTACACCACATCCTAGTTTCTGTCCACGTATTAACTTACACTAAAGGAGCAAGGAAGAATTTAGATTAAATTTAACCATATTTGCATGGAAAGGGCTTATTTTTGTCCTATTTTTCCTACTTTTCAGTAGGAAAGTAGAAGTCCTACTTTTGAGGAAAAACTCAGACTTTTCCTACTTTTTGACCTCCAAAAGAAAGCAACCGTTTGGTTTGTAGATGTTGAAGTGTGGATCTTCCTTTTTGCTGGTAAGCTAGCAAAACAAAATATCGTATAATAATGTGTCTGGCTGTTTGAATAAATTCGATGTGTGCCCAAAAGCTCGTACAGTGTCTTTGAAATTTAATGGTTATAAAATTGTGTTTGGAGGTAGTGATATAATGAACTATTTCCAACTAGAATAGGCTAAGTTAAAATGCTCGTCAAAGCTATCCTTGTGTTACCCCATGGAAATATCTATGTTGAGTGAGGGTTTTTACAAACATCAAACTATCCTACTGACAAGACCTGTCTCTCTGAGGCACCCATCAGAGGCATGCAGTCTACCAAAGATGGTCTTAAATATTACAACTATCAGTGCAACACAGTATCATTCACAAATAATTTCATCAAGAAAGGACGTGAGCCCATAAGCTGTACTATGGTGCATAAATAGCATTCAACATGATAGTTGGGTTAAAATCCCTTAAATTCTTGTTACACTTGTTTGCGCACCACATCCTAGTTCCTGTCCACATATTAACTTACACTAAAGGAGCAAGGAAGAATTTAGATTAAATTTAACCATATTTGCATGAACAGGGCTTATTTTTGTCCTATATTTCCTACTTTTTGACCTCCAAAATAAAGAAACCGTTTGGTTTGTAGATGTTGAAGTGTGGATCTTACTTTTTGCTGGTAAGTTAGCAAAACAAAATATCGTATCATAATGTGTCACGCTGTTCGAATAAATTCGATGTGTGCCCAAAAGCTCGTACAGTGTCTTTGAAATTCAATAGTTATAAAATTGTTTTTGGAGGTAGTGATATAATGAACTATTTCCAACTAGAATAGGCTAAATTAAAATGATTGTCAAAGCTATCCTTGTGTTACCCCATGGAAATATCTATGTTGAGTTAGGGTTCTCTCAAACATCAAACTATCTTACTGACAACAAGACCTGTCCCTCTGAGGCACCCATCAGAGGCATGCAGTCTACCAAAGATGGTCATAAATATTACAACTATCAGTGCAACACAGTATCATTCACAAATAATTTCATCAAGAAAGGACGTGAGCCCATAAGCTGTACTATGGCTTGACTCGAAGAAGACAAGAGAGTTGAGGTTGAATGAAAGAAATAAGAGAAAGAAGATAAATAAAAAATAAAGTGAAGAGTATCAAGCATATAGGAAAGTTTTGAAAAAGAAATCGTAGGGAGCTAAAGAGGAAGTTCAATCTTATAAGTCATTAATGGCGGAAGCGAATAGAAGGATTAATAATGCTATGAAACTCGATGATCGGAAAGGTTTGCAAATAGCTCAAACTACGCTAGAAGCTCCGGGCAAAAAAATTGGAAGAAAGCGACTGTGCTTTTGAGAAAATAATAAACAAATAAAATTATATTAAAAAGAGAAAGACAACAATGTTGGACTACTTTAGTGCAAGTCAATATGAATCAAAGAAACCCCAAACTAACGGAATGAGTGATTAATTTTTTGCATACAACCCAAATGATTAGTAAGACGAGAGGGTAAAATTTTTCTTTTTTAATATTATGTTTCACAGATTATTTTTAAAATATATTTTATTTTTAGGTGGAAGACAGTTTATTTTAACCTATGTCATCTTTTGATGAAAATGAACATTATTGTAATAATTATCATTATTATTACTATTTTGTTTCACTATCATTATTTCCAAATTTGGATTTATAATGGAATGACAAAGTAAAATAAATACTGTACTAAAGAGAGAATAAATTAAATTGGTGGAGGGGGTGGGGTGGGGAGATAAAAGGAGGATTGCAAGGGGATGATGATGGCTGAGCATTCCTCCTCTCTTCTTTTGTAAAATACGTTTTCCTATTTTTACTACAGGCCCAATAATATAAAAACATTGTTTTTAATAATTTATTGCTGACCTGGCAGTCTAGTGGTAAGGTGTTGGACTTCTGTGCTGATGTCTGGGGTTCAATCCTCTGTCCCGTCACAGATTTATCTGATTGCCAAACCCTTCCTTCACCTCTGACAAGACGTGTATTAATCACAACTTGTAAATGTTTGGAATGCTAGGCCTCCGCAGTGGCTCGGATTCCACGTTAAACTGTAGGTCCTCAATTTCCTCTCACAATGACCCTACCATATCACATTAGTGTAAGTGCATACAACTCAAACGGTTAGTAAGACGCGGTGCTATTAATAATAATAATACATTTTATTTTGGCACTATGAGGTGAATATAGTGTTTTTAACATGTCCTTTTCCTATTTTTTCATCAAAATGTCCTACTTTTCGACACCCAAAATATGCCATGAGGATTGCCTTAAGTACACCTGACCTGTATTCAAACATTACCGGCAAACCAAACCAGAGGAGGTTGACGCCTTAGTTTGCATGCCCACTAATGGACAAGTATTTTTACATTAGTAAATAAATTATGTCACAATTATTTGTTGAGTATAGTTAATATTTTACAATAAGCGGATATCAACCTAATCATCTTATTTTCACATTACAAATATTCACAAGACAAAAAAAGTTATTATATTAATAACCAGGGTTGATACACACCTCAAAAACAGTGAAAACTTGGAAAAGTCTCTGAATTTGTTGTGAAAGGGAATTAATCTTAGAAAGGCAGGGGGATTTTAAAAGGTCACTGGAATTTTCGGATATTTTTCAAATAATTATTTGAAATGCTGAGTAAAAATAGATGGTGCGACACAATTACACTGACTTTCTCATTTTGTCTATTACAGTTTCAAAAAACATTTTCAAAAATATGTTTCTAGTAAACTATTCATAAATAAGTTTCACTTAGAAAAAAAGCACAGCATCTTGTTAATCACAATACAATTCTTTATTTATAAACACTAAACCAAATTGTTCAAATATTTTTAACTAATTTCATATTTTCAAAAATAAATTATTTGTAAATTCCCTAAAATTATTTGTAATTTGGACAAAATAAAAACTTATTCTTATTTATCATGAAAAACTAGTCCCAGACACCCATTTTGAACTCGATCTTTAAGGCCAATTTTGGAAAGTTTCTGATCTTTCTATAAATTGTGTAAGTAAACTAACCTTAAATTAATTTATTTTAGAAAACTAAAGATACATTATTTATTATTATTTAAACTAGTCCATAATATCCATTCTAAACAAAACCGTATACATATTATCAAAAATATTTAGAAGTTACTAAAATCAGTTTTCAATTAACTACTGTCTCATGCATTTTAAACAAAATCATGAGTCAATTTTTGATAAATTTGAAATTCTAAAAATCACTCTTCAATAATTTACCCTTAATTAAAGAACTAGGGTAAAAGAAAATTTAATTATCAATTTTGAACAAAATCCATCAAACCGTTCTGGTTCAGAAGCCAAGGACAGATATTATTGTAAAATTCACTTAACTAGGTCTGGATTCTCATAAAAAGTAAAGATTTGTCATAATCTCGAGATCAATTTTTTTCACGATTACAATACTTTCTCTTGATATGAGGAAGTAAAAAAAGAATATAAGACAAGTAAATTCTTAGTTTTATCTCCAATTAATGTAATTTTGTAAAGAACAGAATTTTTTCTTTAATTATGTAAAAAAACTGAGAATAGCTAGATTTATTTATATATTTGCATTAGCAGTGCCTTGAGCAAATTACAAATATTTTTGTTTGTGAAATCTGGAAAAGTCTGAGAATTCAAAGACTATCAATCCTGATAATATTGTTGAGTAACATTGTTAGTTTTTACAGGAATCCAATTTTGGAAATAAATGGGTGTCAAGGTGGCACTGTGGTCAGACAAGCATCTAAGGTTTAATCTAGGAGGGGAGAAACCCACTTCATTGATCACATTGTCTAAGGTGTTAGCTATTCTTGTAATAGACTAGACTGCCCAAGACAAGGAGATAAGGGTTCGATCCCATTCGGGTGTACCGATAGTGGTTTCCCTTCACAATTTTACACTTCTCCACAAAAATGTGAGTACACTTCCTTTAAATTCAACCTTCCTAATCCCTGACACATTAATATAATTAGTACATAGGCGTATAACCCAGATGGGTAGTAAGACACGGTGATAAAAAGAAAAAAGGGCATAGGCAGAGAACAAACACTCACACATACACATTCATCTAGCAATGCTGTGCAAGAAGAACATTTAATTTTTAAATTTTAAAGTCTATGCTGTATAATTAGTAACGTCACAGACCAAGAAAATAGCTGAGTGCAACTGATGCACAGAATCTTGCAGCCAAAGTAAACTACTTTGGACATCTGACACAAACATTTGCTTGCATTGCATTTAGCTTGGATTACAATGACAATCTTATGAGTTACAAATAGTTTATTTATTTTTAATTTAATATCTATTAAATGTAGTATTTGTGTATATAATGGAGGTGTGGAGATCGAGGGGGTCCAGCCCCTAAAGTTCTCCACCTTTGTTATGTGCCTGTTAATTTATATCCAAATAAACATCCATCACAAATAAGATTGTATGAATATTTCAACAGGGGAATAAAATTTTGAATATTTTTATATTTCCATATACCATATTTCTTCAATTCTAAGACACCACCATTTCTAACACACAACTTAATTTTTCAGTACCACCAACAGAAAAAAAAAGCTTTGATTTTAAGAAAATAACTAAATAAAACGGTAAAATACCCTATATTTAAGAGATTTTTTTACTTCAGGTTTCAATTGACTAATAACAATAGTACCTTATTTTTTCAGTGGGCATGCTGTTCATCACTTCCTTCTGAATCAAAATCAGTCTGGTTCTCCTGAGCCATCTTTATTATCTTATTTTCTTAAGAGCCATTGATAGCGTTGGCTGAGATAGAACTGCAATTCTAAGATTCACCAAGTTTCTAGGAAAGTTAAAATTGGGGGAACTGTGTGTTGTAGAGTAGAAAAAATACAGTATAATTATATATAAATATTTTTTGAACAAAATAATTAAACTATGATCATAATAATATACTCATATATTTATTATTCATATACTATCACATATGGTTGATGAAGACTTTTTAAAATGATTATATATAAATATTATTTCTTAATTCTGATAAAGTGTAACAAACTGTAATTCACATTATTGTATTTTGTTAATTATTTATCACCGCGTCTTACTAACTGTTCAGGCTATAAACATATGGGATAATTTCTCTAATGAGGTAGGGGTAAGGAAGGAAGCATTTTAAAGATAGTTCATCCGAATTTGCGTGGAGGGAGAGTGGGAAACTATTCAGTAAAAAACACCATCGGTAGACCCGACTAGGCTTCGAGCCCTAACTTCGTCTTCAGCAGGCCAATTTAGTGTGACCGTTTAGACCGTTTGGCTACTGAAGAAGGTTATCTTTTCCTAATATATTTATTAGGGACTTTTTAAAATGATTATATATAAATATTATTTCTTAATTCTGATAAAGTGTAACAAACTGTAATTCACATTATTGTATTTTGTTAATTATTTATCACCGCGTCTTACTAACTGTTCAGGCTATAAACATATGGGATAATTTCTCTAATGAGGTAGGGGTAAGGAAGGAAGCATTTTAAAGATAGTTCATCCGAATTTGCGTGGAGGGAGAGTGGGAAACTATTCAGTAAAAAACACCATCGGTAGACCCGACTAGGCTTCGAGCCCTAACTTCGTCTTCAGCAGGCCAATTTAGTGTGACCGTTTAGACCGTTTGGCTACTGAAGAAGGTTATCTTTTCCTAATATATTTATTAGGGAATAAATATGGGTTCTTTGAACCCCTCAAATTCTTGTTAGTCAAGAGTCAAGAATCACAATATATATATTTTTATTTGAATAGAATCCTTTTAAGATATACAAATACCCGACAAACACAAAAACTATACCCTAAACCATTAATATTCTAGACTGAATGTAGATACAATAATAATAATAATAATAATAATAATAATAATAAAATCAAAATTAGGAGACAAAAAAATGTTAATAATACTTACCATGTGCTCCAAAGATTCACATTTGAGATGAGGTAAAATTACCTTACATCAACAAAAAGTGTTAAGTTTCGACTCATTTCTAATGATAATATTGGTCTAGAACTTCTTACAACTTGTCTTACAACTAATGTATTAAAGTTGTGATTAATTCACCTTTAACTCTACTCTACAAGAGTTATTTTTTTTAGGATACATTTTATTTTTTTAACCAAACTAACTTTAGAAAAAGAAAAGTAAACTTCCAAAGGGATGTATTCAATTTGTTAGTTACAAATATGTTTTCGGTTTTAACAAATACACAACATATTTACTATAAAGATGTACACAAAACACAGTTTGTACACCCCTCAAGCCCTAAGATTCAAGTGCGCAATATGATTGTGTCTTGTTTGGTGATCATTAATAACTAATTTACACTTATAGTCACAAAAAGTTGTTTGCTTTTGGTGATAAAGACTTTGATTGAAAAAAAAAGTCAACTACATTCTTTGATCAGTATTGTATTTAGTAACAAAGGAAGGAAAAGAAAAAGTAGTGCGTAATTTGGGCTTAAAATAATTATTTTGTTATTATTTTATAATTTTCGGGGTTAAATAATTCCAAATAAATCATTGTTTTATTATTGTGACATTGTTAACATATTGTCTACATATGGTCACATAGACATTTATTTATTGATATAGTAAAAAATACTACTTTAAAAACTCAAATACTAATAATATATGTGTGAATAATAATAATAATATAGTCAGATTTCTAAGGAAGACAGCTAAAAAAGTTTCTAGGCACATAAAAACACAAGTATGAACTATTTTATTATTATTATTTTACAAATATTGATGCATTCTATTCAGGGCCGCCATTAGTCAGACCTAGGTGGTCCTAAGGGCAACAAAAAGGAGTTTTTTTAGTTTTAGATAGAAAATATTTTAAATTAAATAATCTAATAATTTTTTTCTAAATAAATTATTTACATTGACCTCGATAATCTTTGGGTAATTGCTCGCCTCAGTACCTGATGTTTGTGGGTTCAAGGCCATCCAAGGTTGACGGATTTTTCTTGATTGATCAAAATCCGTAGAACAACTTGCTTGTGAGGGGAAGTAAAGTCATCAGTATCATTTCGATTGTGGCATGTAAAAGAACCTGGGTAGGTATGTGAAAATACCCTTTTCAGCAAAATTGGTTGGACTTTTAGTGGTCGCTTATATAAATTCAGTGTAGAAGGGAAGCCAGCACATTTCTTGAACTCGCATGGTGCAGGTAGCACTAACCAGCTGGAGGCCTGAGTGCATGCTCAGCTCCAGATGAATAGAAATAAAACTAAACAAAACTTTGAGTTGTTCACCTAAAATGAAATAATTAACATTATCTAAATATGCTATAAAATATTAGTAATGAATATTTAAATCTTAACTGGTAATGAAAACTGAGAACAATTAGCAATGTGTTCCCAGCCCACGCATTTGCTGCTTCATTTGTTTCACCCGAACTTACCATGATGGTTGTGTTGGAACCAGTGGGAACAAAGGTAGGATATCTAGCGTGATAAGCTTATAGTTTGAACAAAGTGAGTTTCCAATTTCAGCATTTATTTACCACTAAATAACAAGCCTGGATCCATTTGGTTTTTTAAAATTTTGTTTATTTACTCCAATTATGTTTAGAACCAAACCACCTTTTATATGATTGTTGGTGATTTCAGTGTCCATCATATATAGGATTTGTAGGTACTATAAATTTATTATTTTTTATTTTAAGTGCTGTGGCAACATCCAGGAGTGCCAGTGTGCACGTATATTATACTCACCCCTGGATTAAAAATTTAAATCCTTTTAATATACTTTCATTCATTCATATATTCTGTTTAAACAGGAACATGTCAACTCAACAATGATTTATTTTAACTTTTATTAAAAACTCATCAAGCTTTTAATAAGTATAAACAATTTTTAATTTTTTCAGAGTTTGGTTTTTGCTAACAAATCAATCAAATGTTCAAAATGTCGACCTTGTGCAATCGATTCATGCACACATACATTTTAAGATGTAAATATATTTTATTAAACTCTGGTTCAGTCTTGTGCAGGTATCATCTTTGTGGTGTCCTTGAGCGAATAGGGTACACAAGACCCTTGAAGACGGTCCTGAATATATCATTTGGCTTGATGTATGAACATATGAAAGTAGGTCTAGAATTTTTTTCTAGTTGTCAGATGAAGTTTTTTTTAATGAGAATTGGATTAAATTTCTAGTATTATTTGATTATCATTGATACCATTTGCCAAAAGGGATAACAACAAAGCACATAATTTGACACACCAAATACATGAAAGAAGATCTTGTGACATTGTGATCTGTCACATGACATCCTTCTTACCAAGTTCATAATATAGTTACTAATTGAATATTCTGTGTGCCAAATACTACGCTGCCTGCATTTAAATTTTGTCAACGTCTCACTAATTTCACAAAAAAAACTATATTTTACTCCAAATGGCAAGAGTAATATTTTTTTTTAATTTGCAAATAATTTTGTTTGATAAGTGAGTGTGATTTGTTTTTTCTTTATTTTAGCAATTCCCTTTATATAATATATTATCACTCATCAATGTTTTGAAACTAATATCGGTTTCTTACAACTGCTGATGATAGAATTTATTTAGAATTTTTGTGACATTTTTATTTTGTCATACCGAATTACTCACCTCACTGGGTTCAAACCCAGCCGGTATGTAGATTAGAGCACTTGTTTAAATATTCAATACATAAAATCCTACACAAACTAGATATAAATAACATAGAAACTATTCCATACAATAAGATTATGTCACTTTCTAATCTGCTTGATCACTAAACCCCAAAGTTTAAACAGAAACTTATTTGCAAAGTAAAATAATCCTGTATGGAGGAACACTTGTACATTATTGAATAGTTTAGCATGTGTTTTTATGTTCTGTGTTGGCCTAAATGTGATACAAATCTATTGTGTAAAACTAAATCAAAGTAAACTTATATTGACTAAATTTTGTAATGTTTTTAGATAACTGAGCCATATAATATTGTGAGAGAGGATGTTGATGTAACAAGTTAGTTTTTGTGTTAGGTTAAAATAAACAATTAGCATAATCTTAAATGTTATTTGTAATAACAAATATATATATATTTTTTGGTGGGCTTAAAGTCTCCTGAACTTGTAAAGGTTAGACACATCTTAGATTTTTATTACAAATGATACATTTAGTGCTGTGTGAATAGATAGCCTACTGAAAAGTTGTATTTTAATATTCAACTGGAAATAATTACCTGTTCTATATACTGAGCATGTATATATATCAAAGCATTACTGGATTCTTGCATGTACTCAATTTAATATTAGTATTGTCCACAAATAAATGCAGTTGCAAGTAAAAACAAATTATATTATTATTATTATTATTTAGCACCGTGTCTTACTACTCGTTCGGGTTATACGCTTTAAGTACTAATTACGCTAATGGATTAGGAATTGGGAAGGTAAGGAATTGGGAAGGTTGAATTAAAGGAAGTGAACCCTCATTTGCGTGGAGGGAGAGTGGAAAACCATTTAGGAAAAACCACCTCCAGTTCACCCGACCGAGATTTGAACCTCAATCTTCCCGTCCTCAGCAGTCGAGCTCAACACAACTAGCGCGTTATCTAACTACGCCACCGAGGCGAGTAACAAATTATAAATCATTTTAATTAATATTGATGTTCATAAATGATAAAATGGTTCTACATTTACTAATGTAATAATTTTTTGCCAGCATCCTTAAATACTTAGAATTTCAAAAAAATAAAAAAAAAATAAATGTATTTAAAACTATTAGCACTTTTTAATTATTACAACTTTTCACTCATAGACTTGTGTGAAATTAGGACATTGCCCACAACACTACAAATATGTATTCTAAAAATTCAAACTCTGAACATATTATTGCTTGGAACTGGAATAACAATATTGACACTGGGTTATACATTTTGAAAGCTGTTTTAAACTTCTTTTTTATATAAAATGTATGGATCAAATGTTTCACATATACACATTGAAGGGTGTCTCACCTTTCATATCTGATATTTTTTATAGATAAAATGAAGATATCCAGCGACAAAATATTTGTTTTTCTTCGTTTACAAGATACACGCTTGTATGTTCACTGTCTATAACCTTCCAGTGTTCTTGTTATCTCCCTCACTCGACTAAAACATTACGGATATGAAGAGAGGGACACCCAAGTGTATGTGTATGGACTCCCTTCTTATACTTGAGTTCATGAGAAAATATCAAAGATTGTCTGGCCAATTTATTAAAGAATAGGTATTCTAGATATTACTTATCTACAGACTGTATCCATGTTTTTTTTATAAACTTGAAAATGGCATTTAACTTAGGAATAACATTGGGTTCCTATTTTGTACTCTTTTAATACCATGGTAGCCTACAAATAGTTGTTCTACCAGAATAACTCGTCCATTTTCTGAGTTTCTAAAATCATTGGGTATCTTCATAAATAACTTTGGCTTATTATTTTATACTCAAACTCTGTGTTGGGCACATTTTTCAACTATACCATTTTCATTGACATAACCAGAATTTCATATTTGAGGGCGGGGGTCCAAAGGAAAGTCCCTTCTTCCACCATCTATCAGTTTGATCGTAATCCCTCTCCTCACCATCCCTATTTTACTAAATCCCCCTCCCCACTCGTAACCAGCGCAAATACAAATTGAAATTGTGTTATATCTTGTCTCATTTAACTCAAACAAGCCTACCATGGACTTGTAAAAATCACAACACAATATGCAGCATTTTACATACTATTCAAATGTTCAACTCAAAATTTGATTTGAGAAAATTACTACAAACCTTCTCTAAATTTTATTTTCATATCTAGATTAACTTTTCGTATTATAATTGATAGGTACCTTTGGTAATCATTATTAATTTTATTATATTATATTCATTTTTATCTTTACAAGTTGGACTTGAATTTAAAATACATTTGCTTGCTTATTTTAATAAAGCACTGTACCAATACTTTTTTGACATTCATATTTCAGTTAAGATGAAATTCAAAACATATTCCTATCCTGTAAAAACTATAAATTAGAAATAAATTGTAAATTGTTAATTGTTACTTCAGTGTACCTGTGAGAGTTTTTAGAAAACTTATATACCAGTTCACAAGAATATGTATGTAGTTAAGTTGTTATCACTCATATATATCTAAATGTACCATAAAAATATAATAACTGTATTGTCATTAATGAAGAATGTATTGTTACAGCAGATAATAGTAATATATTGTTATTGTAATTAATATTTTGTGTACAAACAAATATACAAATCTATTAACTATACCAGTAATTATATTGGGCCAGTCACCAGTTTTGTTGTAGACTGAATAACAATAACAGGGTGTCAAATTTGCTCATGTAAAGTAAATTAATTTTGCTTCAATTACAAAAAGCAAAGAGGTACAATAGTAAGTACATAATTTATTCCCTTTTAAAATTTATTTTTAATATCACTAGCTTAATATAAATTTCTTGATAACTTTGACATCTCAAAGATATTGACCGGCCCATGAAATCAAGAACACCCGTTAATGAAACCAAGCTTGAAACATTGTTGAGTTGACCTTATGGTTAATGTAACTTTTGTGTAGTGCTGTTTCATCATTTAAAAAAAGTTATTCTGTAAGAAAATCTCACATTGATACAAATTAATTGGGCTATAATTTTTATGTTTACTTTTTAAAAGCTATTTGGAGAACATGTTAAGATTGATGATGTAATTTTAAGAATATATTGTACTCTTTAAAATAATGTTATTTGGTGCATTTTGAATTAAAATTATATATTGATATTTATTATATTTACTGAGGGATGTTTTTCCCCTGACATCTTAACTATAACATTAAAAATGTTATGTTTAAGATAGGGTTCAATATAGAGACAAATATAATGTTCGGTAATAAAATTTTAATTTTGACTTTGTTTCTCTTTGATAACCTGTTCGCTATATCCCCATACTTGTAAACTCTTAGTGTTTGCTAAATTCTTAAAAATTATGCTTGTTTTTAACCTATGCATCACATATTTTACTTGATTTATTTAACCGTTGGTGACCTGGCGGTCTAGGGGTAAGGTGTCAGACTTCTATGCTGGCGGCCGGGGTTCAATCCTCGGTCCCGGCAAAGATTTATCTGATTACCAAACCCTTCCTTCACCTCTGACAAGACATCTTGTGAATGTGGGGAATGCCAGGCCTCCACCGTGGTTCGGATTCCACGTTAAACTGTAGGTCCTTCATTTCATCTCACAATCACCCTACCATTACACATTAGCGTAAGTGCGTATAACCCGAACGGGTAGTAAGACGCGGTGCTAATAATAATAATAAT
>CABFOW010001750.1:74928-101004 GCA_902141385.1 Timema californicum
GGGATGGGATACACCCGCCGCGCCGGCAAGGCCCAACGACTTAAGACTCTAAAGAAGGCAACGACCACCAAACAGTACTCCACACACGGACCCGTCTATTATTGCAGCCACCAGACCTACGAACGCAAACACTCCGCTTCAGGAACTCCGAGCGTCGACCATTCCTCCCCTCGATTTTCCCCCACACTGACCATCCGACCCCCACCTACTCCAATTTCCCCTTTTAGTCCTGAGGGCTATCACTTACACCCCTTTATCACCCCCGAACCCGCCTATGTTTTCTCCCCCATCTCCCTTCCTTACCCCCATCCACTAGACCCACGGGATCGACGCCTAGTCGCCCGGAAACTACACTTTGACTAGACCACACCAAACCACTCCACGCGAAGCCCCAGTAAAGACTGATAACAAAGTAACCTTGCTCCTCCTCTCTCTGTCACGGGTAGCGCTGTAACAGGTCCAAAGTAACCTTGCTCCTCCTCTCTCTGTCACAGACAGCGCTGTAACAGGTCTGGCGCAACCTTGTTTCTTTATGTTCTGAAGATTTTTGGAGCAGTCGTACAGTAGAAAGGAAGTGGTTGCTTTGTGTTCTTGTCAGAGCGCTGAGATCAGGTCCGGCGCAAGCTTACCTATCTATTATATAGGCCTAGCTGAGAGTTGGTTTGGGGAGTCACAAATGAGTTTTGAAGGGGACAGATTTCGTAGTACAATACATTATTTCCACAATACAATCACAGTATGTAATGTATTCTCACAATAAAATGCTACGTTGATGAATGGCATTGAAGGGACCTGCTTGATGATAAAATGATTTCAAGTAAGGGTCAGCAATCTACTGACTGACTGATTTTATCTAGTCCACAACATATTTAGCAAACAAACAATTTGTCCAAAAAATGAACTTAACAGCTAATTACTACATAGAAAATGTAAAATTGAACTTTCTTTTTGCTGTACTTTTTTTCAAATTAGCCAAATATTTTTTTAAAACCCATAAAGCCCACAATTTCAAAAAGGTTGCCAGCCTCAGGTCTCTGGCTTCAATCTCGCACTAGAATGGACTGCCGATGACAATGAGATTGAGGTTCGATTCCGGTTGGGTGCACTGAGGGTGATTTTTCCTAAACGTTTTCAACTCTCATTCCATACAAATGTAGGTGCACTTCCTCTAGAATCTACCCTATTCATCCAAAGAACATTGGCGTATACCCGAACGGACAAGTAGACACAGTGCTAAAAAGAACTATGCTGGGCGTAGGTACGAATATAGTAACAGTGACAAAAAGGAGCAGGTCCAGTGGTGGAGCAGTAACAGATTGCTCCTGCTCCACTAAAGGAGTAGTTTTTCCCATCCTTAGCTGGGATTGGTTGAGCTCACCGGAAATTAATTAATTGTATGAGAAATTAGTTTACACAACATACAGCGAATTCGAATGGTTGTATTATCGACCACTCCTCTCGAATATGAACGACTTTAGTTCAGGAATACACAACTATTTCATCAACGCTTTTGAAGCGTTCGGGAAGGCTAAATTCGAGTTCAAAACGAGAGATATTGGGAATAGGGGTCTTTGTCAAGTAAAACACCATCATTTTTGGGTGTAAAGCCCATGGCCATGTGCCAAACGGAAGAAGCTGAGCCTAAAGTCTAAGCCATGCATATTAATAGGATACACTATTGAATCTAAAAAAAATATCAAACAGTTAGGAAAGGATGAGGGAAAGAGGAGCTTAGGAAGGAAGATAATTCAAATGTTAGATATTTTCGAAGGAAAGAAGAAAATTCTGGGAGCTGAAGGAGTCAGAAGTTCACTGACAAAAGGAATGGACCTGTCGTAAGACAGAACACACATTAGCTATTAATACTATTGTAAAAACCCTATTTTGGTTAAAATTGATGTAACTTTCTTCAAAACGGAGAAGGGTAGTTGAATTTTGTCGAATAGTAGCACCGATAGAGAAAATAATGTTTTCTTCTTTCTTGAGAAGCTCATCGAAACTACATCAGTAGTTCAAGATGCTGCAGTGGTCCATAATTTACCAGAATCTAGTACTAAAACCTCAGATTCAGATGGTAACGGTAGTTGTACACCTCTCATCAGAGTTTCAAATTAAACGGATGGGTTCGAGAATTCATTAGTTTTCTACGAAAACAAGTTTTACATAGGCTGTATGCGGGAGCGAGAATAAGTAAAAGTGAAAGGCGAATGAGAAGTGAATGACGTTGATTTGCATTCTAACAGGGCATGTTCGTGTAGACAGTGTAGCAGGGGGGATATAAATGCAGAGTGAGCAGATAGGACGCCCCAAGTATATATTATTATATAATATATACGCTCATGTTCCCACCGAACCCACCCAGCATTATGCGCTACCAACAATAAATAGGATTCTAGAATATTTAGTTAATTAAGAGTTGAAGTCAACATGTCAAGAGTTAAATAGATAAGTGCAAGTTTTATTGATAAACATTATATATATATATATATATATATATGTGTGTGTGTATGTGTGTGTGTGAGATCCATAGAAAACATTTTGGTATTTACCTTGCAATATTATTAATTTTATTTATAAGTCAGAATTACTAAAAAAGAAATCAGAATATATAACATGCTTTCCTTAGTAAGGATTCAGAATATTTAGCATACTATACCTCATGAAAGGGCTCTAAAAGTTTACTATAATTTCCATAAGTTGGACGGACATTTAGCATTTAATGTAAGTCGTAAGGACTCTGAATATTTGTCAAATCTTTCCTTGTAAACAGACTTTGAATGTATAACATACATGACAGTAAATACGTAACTTCTCTTTCCATAGTAAAGACTAAATATTTATCAGGATACTTGGGTAAAACAAAAGAAAAGCTTTGAGTAGTTATCTTAGAGCCCTACGCATTATAGCTAACACATTGTGAAGTGCTATGCGATGCAGAGTTTAAATGTATGCGTAATAGCATGGTTTTATTAATACACAATACACATATAAATAAAACAGCCCCATACTAACACATGCACATTTTGTCGGACACCTTAGCTCAGTCGGTAGCGTGTCTGTCTATTGCGATAAGAGTTCCAAGTTCAATTCTTGTCATGGCCGAAATATGTATCATTGATGAAATGTGGGCTTACCCTTTCTCTGTGATAAATTAACGTCCGGAAGCTGAGTGTTGTGTATGTTCTACAAGTATATTTAAGTTAATTTATAAGTCTGTGCTGATATAATCATCTGGTTCAGAAAGTGAACGTTAAATACTTAAAATAAATGAAAAATAAATAAAAAAATACATAGGTAAATTTAAATCTATAAAATTTTACTTTATATATGATGAAACGTAGTGCAACTACAGTATAAATACTACTCTGGTATATACATCACAAACTACCAAAATATACATAAATAGCAATTTATGAGGGAAAATTATTACATTTATCGCAGTGAAGAATTATTTATGTATGGAATTGGAAACTGTTACATCACTTTTATATTTCCTAAAATACACTAGTTTCTCCAAAGCTGCCAAAATGACTGCAAGCATTGTCCCCGATATGAGGATTGTCATAATAGGAAGGACGTGATTCATTTGGACACTGGTCCATGTTGATATTTCTTCCTTAGTTGTCATAAACAGGTTCTTTTCTAATCTGTTGAGCAGACCACTCTGTCTCATCATAAGCAACCTGAAACATAATTAATTCAAAGGAGATATAAAATAGTTTTAAAAAAACATTGTTAATTGTCAGAGGTCCATCATCAGGCGACTCTCTCTCTGTAAGATACAAATTTTAAAATCAGATATAAAGAATTTAAGATGTATATAGATGATAGATAAAAGTGATACATAAAGGTTTGGATCTATGCAGTCAGGTATATGAACAATCTTGAAGTGACTAAAACAATCTAAAAATAGATTTTGGACCATATTTATAGTCAACAAATCTCCCAGTATATGAATAACAAGCAGATGCTGTGTTCGAATGGAGAACATGTCGACCGCCAAGTATCGACTATATCATACAAAGCCATATTTTAGGTGCGGTATTTATCTTAGTATCAAGAAGTCTCGATTAGAATAAAACTTGTCTTTGAAAGACAAAGATAATAAAATTCGTACTTGATTGAAAAATTATCGTTTATTTGAGAAATAATTCAATTTGTGGAAAAGACATAGACAAGATGAAGAGGAAAGTATAAGATACAAATATCAGAAAATATTTATCTAAAAATGTTATCATATTAAACAGCAGTTTGCTATCAATAACAATAATGCATAGTTGGATGAATACATTGTTGTAAAATATCAATAGTCCAAAACATATTTTGTGTAAACTATAAATGATTGGCTGTACTAACATCAGCTATACTCTCTGTGAAACCTTGACACCACAAATATTAATCTCATACCCAAACACAGTAGTGCCCCCATATCCACTGATTTAGTATCTGCGGTTTAACGATGCCCAAGTTTATTTATCTTTAATTGAAGTTAAAAAAATAGTTTATAAGTCATAATTCCTACACCATCAACCCACCTCATCTCCTCATCGTGGACATAGTGCTATCTTATCACCATCATCGTCATTATTATCATAATAATCATAGTCATCATCAGTGATCGTCGCAACAAGAAAAATGGGACCCACCTCGGTGGTGTAGTTGGCTAACGCGCTAGTTACTTTTGAGCCAGACTAGCGAGGACGGGGACATCGAGGTTAGAATCTCGGTCGAGTGAACTGGGAAGGTTTTTTCCTAAATCGTTTTTCACTCTCCCGCCACGCAAATGCGGGTTCACTTCTCTTAAATTTAACCTTCCCAATTTCTAATCCATTAGCATAATTAGTAATTAAGCCTATAACCCGAACGGATGCTAAGACGTGGTGCTAAATAAATAAATAAAGAAGAATGGAGAGTAAAATTGTTAAGGGCACTGTAGGGTACAGTACACGTTGTTATTATTATGTACTTTATTTTATGTTGGTAATGTACTGCAAATCATTTAAACTAACGCCGAGAGCGCTAGCGATGTGGTTCTACTTGCCAACATTAGAGTGGCGTTTCTATACTACTTATCCCTTTTCAATGTAAATAGTAAATGGCAAACCCACCCTTTCTCCCCTAGATACATACCCCTAGTCTAAGGTCAATGAGTTATATAGGTGACCTATTGGAGGAGATAGTTGTGAGAAGGTCAGAGTTTCTTTACAAATATAAATAAGTATATTCTATGTCAACCTTTACAACGATTTTAACTTATTTTAATTTCTACAACATCTCTCCTTGATGTAATTGATTTTGTAATGGTATATTTTGAGTATATTTGGCTGAAACAATGTCATGATTGAGGTTTATAAGGTGCTAAATAATCTTACTTGTCAGTAATTGATGTTTTGTATGGACTATTCTTTTGTAACGGAATAGACAAGCTCGACTTGATGCAAGTATTGGGCAGTAGTTTGAGTCTGCACGTGACAGAGTTGAGTAGGTTCATGCCATGCACTTCCGGGGCGAAAAAGGCAAACTTTAGATCACACGCCCTCTGCAAACCATCCCTTGTCATATCGGGGAAGCTGTCCGGACTGGTTAGCATCACCTGGTATATGGACCTCATCACATGGTTACTCGTGTCCTGGAGACAAACACATTTCTCAGACACATTTATGAGAGGAGATGAGACATTTGTTTGATTTTTAATGTTCAACTTTCAAACTCTAATTTAATCACTTTTCCTTACTTGTGCTATTTACAAGATATATAGTATTCATATTTTAAATAAATTATATATTAGTATATTGGTACGATAATGCTCCCTATAGCTGCCCTTACAAATATTTTATATGCACGAGCTTCTATGCTAATAATAAATGTATATATGGATTCACATATGAGATGAAAAGCCTTGACTCAATTTATAAGCGGAGTTAAAGGACATAATTTATTAAAATATTATCGTTATGATTAATTAACTCGGTTATATAACATTTCCATAGATTCTTTAACATTATGTTTCATAAAATAATAAAGTATTCGAATAACGAGACCACTAATTTACCATTTATCCATTAACTATTGAATAACTTATACTGCCATATATATATATATATATAGTGACTGCAAAGAAGCTCTTGATTATATCAAGGAGCCTGGTAAAATGCAACTTTCAGGATAAACAAAGTGTAATAATGTATTTTACAATCTATCAAATCATCTAAGATATTTTTTTTAAGGTTTGTAATAAGTTAATTTTACCGTATTGTACTTGTATTTTACGAGCCAACAATTGATAGTTTATTTTTTAGGACTATTGCGCGTGAATATTTTTTTGTGCTTGTCTTTTGCAATTTACGAAATAGGAATAGTCACTAACTACGTGGGTTATATTTTACCATTACCGTATTTCGCCAGTTGCTCACATACTAACAATAACCAAGAAGATCTACTATTCAGGAATGTCACGTGCAAATCATACTTTGTTACATTTTATTCTACTAAATATAACTCCCCCCCCCCAATAATAGTAACAAGAGAGTTTTATTTTTATTCAGGTAATAAACAAATACAGCTCTATGAGAGAGTGACACATATAAAACGTTAGGCGCTGAAATCGTAAACAACAATTGACATATGTGGGACGCCTCCCAACGTACTTAAATGACGTCTCTAAACATATGATACCATATACAGTTAAATTGAACTTCATAGAAATTCTTATTAGCCCCATCAATAATTAAAAATTGATAGTCATAACAAAGATCCAGGTACTGTTTTATAAGTTGTATAGTTGCGCCTAACTCAGAAAAGTGTTTTATTTTGTTTGTCAGTTGGCCTCACTGTGTACGATACTTTTAGTGTTTGTTCTAACATGGATTTAGTTTATAACTTTCATTGTATGATTGATTCTGTCATGAAATTGTTGACCATGGCTCAAAGTTAATTTTGTATGTGATTATAAAACAGGTACTAATTATAAATCAGGTAAATATGAGATAGATATCAAGTTGCCATTACCAGCGATTCCCAAATAGTAAAAACAATATCAATGAGGTCCCATTAAGCATACATCTTCCCAACCGTAATCCGACATATTTGGAATAAAAACAAGGGTTCTAATCTTGGATATTATGCCTAAAATGACTGTACATATATTAAATATTAAAGTTCATACAAGCGTATAAACATGCCAGCTTACGGCCCCACATTTAACTAACATACCATAAATCTTACAATATATACAGCAATAATAAACTATCTTCAAATAAATAACAAGTTATTATTATCTCTCAAATAGTTAAAATTGACTGAACTAAAGAACGACGCCATCAGATTTATAACTGACCAAAGATGGTGGTACTCAAACATATAAATCCATCTGTAAGGCTGATAAACTAGATTGTAAGATAAATATTACAAGAACAGAACCTCCTTTAAAATGATCACATTATAAAGTCAAACATACTGTTTGGTCAAACAGTCCAAAGATATCAAACTTATTCATGGCTTAAAGAGCAAATTTACTGAGACCATGAATAGTTAATAATTAATTAAATTAAATGTTCCGAAACCAGAACGATAATTTTGAAAAGAAAGAACATTATAGCCAAAGGGAATTTTGAATATTCAGACGTTAACTATCCTATGTTCAGGTCGCTCACCTTGTGATCAGAGTGCAATGTGTGTACACGTTACATTACCCTGCCATTAAATATCCATAGGCTAAGTCATGTGTTCTCAAGACGTGGGCACCAAGGGAGTGGGAGAGGGGTAAGGGGTAGCCATTTTCCAGAACATGCTCAAACAATCCACGTGCTTTTAAATGCACACCGTATAACATATCTTTGAATTTCTGAACACTGCCTACGGAGTGCATCCAGTTCGCGCATATCGTTCATCTTCTTTTCTTGGGTGCTCCACAGATTTCCTGGCGGGGAGTGAACCTTGCCTCAATTAGTCCGATACTGACTGTGTCACGGTGTGTTGGTGGAGTCGTGGTCTTGCCAAGACGGGTCAACTGGGACAGGAATGATGAGCCAAACAACCTTTTAGCATTTAAGTGTTGTAACAGGGTTACATAAATACTAACTAGCACGGAATAACAACGGTGTAGCATATGTGAGGTATAACATAATATGTAACTAGCAACTTACCATAAAAAAACTTTTTTCAGGAGAGTTTTCTGTTACTCCTACCATGTAGGATTTATCTTGTATCAAATCTTGAAAAGTGTTAATCGTGGCCTCCTCGTTGACTATGGTGAGGGAAGAGACGAGTGAAGCAGAGTAAGCTGCGAGAAGCACCTGACACATTATGTACATGACGCTGAAGATAAGTCTACAGGTAACTGAATTAGGTGACTCCACGTGGCCTGCAATTTAAATTATAGTTTCAATAAACAAGTATGAATATGATTTAAAAAAATAGTTATAGTAGCTAGCTTTCCATTGTTATGTCAGGCACTTATCTTATTTTATCTGACTTTTTATTACTCTTCCTATCCCCTTTTTTACCTTTATTCTTAGTTCACTCTCTTTCCACGTGTTATGTAAACATAGGTATCACCGCAAGTTATTAAACCTATGATGTGATATATTGCTTTCTATTTCCTTCTTTATTTTACTCTTGAACTGTGTTCTCCATACATAAACCAATTGTCTACAAAGATGCGCCGATAGTATTCCAAAAATATTGCTAAGAGGATTATTCTAAAACAACGACGACACTCCAGGATTCTTCTTAGTACTGCACTTAAGCTGTGTCGTTATTGAATACTAAATAATCTAGATGAGGAAGTAGGGAGTCGTATAAAGAGTGATTATGATAAATTATTTTATTTGAAATGATGCTCAACAGATTATACAGCAATACATCCCTATCAAAGGTTATAATTCCTAGTGAATAGAACAAAAAGCAAAACGGAACAAATCGAGCTAGACTGTCTTTTTGCTTTAGTAGGTATGTAAGCATTAGGGTTTATAAATATTAATTGAATTAACAGAAAAGATGGATGCCGAGGCATAAGTTAATTCATAATGGCCCGTCTACAACCATTAAACTCGCTTGTCGGACTTTCAACTACGCAATTGCACTTGTAATTTGGCTTTTCTTAAATACAAAATAAACTGTCTACCATGAAAAGTAGTAAGACGTGATTTCAACAAAAAGAACAAACAAAAAACATGACATTAAAAAGTCAAATTCATATTAATGTCTTCAAATAAGGAATAAATATTTAAATGGTTAGATATATATGATTTTAATTGAAAATCCTGTATTGTTTAATATACATTTGCAAGAGTGGTTGTCGTAGACCAAATAACTTAATATTATTTGATTTTAGTAGTATATACATATTTGTTTTTTATTCGCTGAACGCAAGCCAACGCAACTATATAAACGCAAGAGATGGACAGTGTTCATCTCTTTCCGATAAACGGGTTCGACAGTTCCGACATACGATTGTGTTTGCGTAAGCTATTGTAGACAGACAAAATTACGCTATTGTGTAATTGGTTGTAGATGGGCCATAATAGAGGATACTTAATACTATATCTTTTTTCCCAAGAGGACAATGGTCTTAAGAGTCAATAAGCGCTGACGAGAAGGCTTAACATTTTGACATACAATTATGTTTCAACAAGGCAAACTAACATACTATGTGTAGAGCCTTCTCAGTGGCTATATGGACTAATAGTTTAAATAGTATAGAGCTACCTTTCCCTCAAATAGTTATAGTATACGAGTCCTCAATCTTATAATCAGTGGTCAAGGACTGACATTAAAATGGGGGCATTATCTCAAAAAACATACAAAAGGATATGCTCGTCAAAGCAAAAGTGACCCAGCTGGCTAAAGGCTGGAGCAGCAGAAGTCTGATACAGACAACAATAATGAATACGGCAGTTGAGTTTATATAGAAATAATTGCGGCTAAGAAAGGGGAAATTTAAGGAGAAGTGTCATAGTTGATTATTTGAACGTTATTGGCGCTTTTGTAGAGGAATGGAAGAATATCACATGAATTTCCAGTTAACAAACATATAGCTCTGTACAAGTGGTGTGGATTCTTGGATTCAATCTGCGGCTGCACGGGTTTCTTTTGTGTGAATCGTAGATCGCCATCTTAGTAACCATAACCATAAGTTTTCTAGGACATATCCCAGCAGCTCATAGTCACAAAGGCAGCTAACTGGTGTTTTTTTTGTAGGATAAACATTATATATATGAAAATAAAATATATTTAATGTAAGCTGGGACCCCAATAGTAGAATGACGAGTATGCCCTCGCCTGGTCGAACGGTGGGTAGTATCATTTGTTTACCCTGAAAGGAAGTAGGCTTACCTTGCCTAATTCCATATGGAGAGGGTAGGCCTTAGTTAAATTAATTCCTTTCAGACCTTAGGGTTAAAGGATTGTAAGCCTACCAATGAAGAATTCTGATCTCAGAATCCTGGCATGCGTTCGTGAGGGACTAACGAAGCGGGGGTTCTCCCCCGGGAAATTTTGAAATTTCATGTTGAAGGATGTGACATTTTATGTATGTTTTGTAGTTCAGTTTTGAAAATAACCACTTTGTAATTGCAGGGCTAAGAGGTTGGAAAACACCCGTATTAGGAGATCCATATACTTTCACTCTCTAACACAATGCATAACACAACTCTAACTTTCAATGGGCATATCTCACTGTTCTAAATAAAATAACTCTATACCACTATAAAGTTAAATTACAAATGGTTGGATGGACTAATTAATTTAGTGGATAAAACGAAGGAAAGGCAATGCACGCCATAATCGCAAAATAATTGTAGGTGCAGCGCACCCAGAATGAATATATTATTAGCCATCGGCTATGCGTGGCGTTTTCTAGTCCACATGCAAGGCCAGCTATAAGTGTGAGCCAGGGAGGGGAAGGGAAGAAGGTTTAGGCCTCATAAACACCCACCCCTTTCCCAGCCTAGTGTTTGGTAGCGTATAGGCCACCACATGCATCACTGCGGGTAGTATACAGAGTCAGGCACGATGCTACCGAATCAAAGAAATACTATTACTAGGATTAAGCCGCCACATGCATCACTGCGGGTAGTATACAGAGTCAGGCGCGATGCTACCGAATCAAAGAAATACTATTACTAGGATTATAAAAAATACTTGTAACTCTTATGTCTTTAAGCATGCATGGAGGACTCACCCCCTGAAGCCTACATAAAATTGAATGGTATGTGGTATCTGGGGAAAACCAACAATCTATCACACCAAATGAAATTTTTTGCCTGTTGAATCGATTTGAAACTATTTTTGTCAAAACTTTTTTTATATTATAATATAATGTTCACAGTATTTATCATTGAATCAAAACCATAATAAGCATATATTCTTGACTATTTAATTATAACAAGTCTGTTGTTAAATATATTAACCACCAAGTGATTTGTCTCTAAACAGCTGTCAATCGGCTTTAGATGTTGTCCACATACACAGAAGTAAATAACAAGGGCTTTACTTTGAAAACAAGCAAGTATAAACTCTTACTCTGCTGGCATACGACGCCGACCATATGCAGCCAGGAAAACTGGAGGGGCTTCTCAGCACCTCGAAGCTGCTGTATGTGGTGAATGGTGCCGTAGACTGTAGACAAGAAACACACCACCAATACCGCGACTATCCACAGGGTGGTGCTAAAAGGTTCCAATAAGCCGCTCCAATTAAAGTGATGGGTAGTGGGTCTTCGTACGAACAGACAATACCTATAAAACATATATTGATAGAATTCCAGAAAACAACAAATTATTTCCTAGTCAATTTGGTCTTCGTTTTATATGGAATGTGGGCCTTATCAGGATAGTTTTCTTTATTAACAAAGAAGTTAAAACTGCCTTACATTAGGGTGACTCGATGAGTTCCACCCCATATTTATTTGCCAAAAGATATTGAAGACGCGTTAAATGTGGTGTAGCAACAGTCACAACCATATTTACACAATACATTTTTCCACGTAGTCTCCATCTTTTTTCACAACTGTCCACATTATTGAAACAGGAGCCTTTATTCCTGGCCAGTAAGATTTTTATGGTGCATTTTTGGGCCACGTCTTCACCTTCTAAATAAACTATTTATCATTTCTAAACTGATGTAAATAATTGGGTTTAATCATAGAATCACTCAAGATATGGAAATATGATTGGGCCAAATGTGATCTGAATGCTATATGAGGTAACACACTTTGCCATAGTTTTGTCAGTGCTTCTATTGTTTGCGAACTAGTATACCTTTACTGTGGAAGAGAAATAAATCTTTGATATTCGATATCGCTTTATGCGGTTGCGAAGCCTTTTTTGGGTATCAACGTAAGTTTAGAAATTTACAGTTGTTCCTTTCTTCCCAATGCCAACTAAAACTAAACTTTTTTTTGTTTCAAAAGACATTTTTCATAAATTTCGCTACTGAATAAGATAATATGTCTTGAGCTTATCTTTCCGTGGCGATGTTGTGTGTTTTCACTCTAGATCTCCATTTTGTTTCCAGTTCAAGGTGGTAAATCAATGTATCATTCCCACTAACAATTCCCGAATAAAATTCTCCCATCCATCTCAGGCGAAGCCAGAAAATCAGTAATGATGTAATTTTTCTGTTGGAATATGTCAGGAATACAATCAAGAACAGACTTTTGAATATCCCAGTGGGTTGATTATGGTGTACACGCTTCCTTCACTGTTTCTGAGCCTTAGTATCCAAATATTTGATTCGCATTTTGAATCCTAAGAATAATTGCATCAGAACGTTGCACATTTTGGGATGTAAAGGCTGAGGTTAGTACCAACAGCGAAGCTTATCATTTATAGTAATTTGTGCTACATTTTCTAACAACCTCACATATGCTGCCCATTAAAGAACACCCACGAGTGTATTGTGATGCCTAATCAACCCCACGATTGGAACTAAATAGCTCCATGTGTGTAAGTAAGGTAATTTTCGTGTTGGCTCCACCCAAGTTGCTTGGTACCCCGAGTGGTGGAATTCCTTGCGCCTACGAAGGGATTAGCCACAAGGTGTCCTATAACCTCCATGACCGTATCCTCTGATTGGAGCTCCGTGTGCAAGCATATGCAGCGAGCATTTTGGAACGTATACCCCTGCTAATATGTGGACCTGGCATCACTGATTAGCTCAGAGAAACCTCCCACTCCCATCGTTTCCTGGCCCTTAGCGGGAGGAGTTGGCCCCTCCTTAAGTGCAACGTCATCGTTACGAGAGGTGGTCAGAAACTCAGCCTTAGGTATAGCTAGGGTTTCCTGAAGCATTAACTCTAAGTTATTCAGTGGAGACCTCGTAGAGTTGCCCTGTCCCGCTATCCCCGATTGAAACAGGTAACAAACTACCGATCTCGTTGTGTAAGGTGGGTGGGGGACATCACCCTCCCTCATCCCCATACAAATGGCGCTACAAGGATTCAATTGGCCAGCCCTTTTGACTAGACGGTCGGGACCACTGCAATACAAATGGCGCTACAAGGATTGAATTGGCCAGCCCTTTTGACTAGACGGTCGGGACCACTGCCAGCCGAACCAAAAAATACGTTGCCTAATGACCGCTTACATGGAAGCATCCTGTAGTGGTTTTGGGCGAGTAGATTTGAAGCAAGCAGAGCCCGCTTTCCTACACTCTCTCACCGAGAAAGCATCTGGGTCGATGCATAATGCCACGAAGTAATGGACCTTGTCAACAAACCCTAAAGCAAGCACAACACCAGACCCGGCGCTACGCCCACATATGTTGCCCATTGCCTAATTGTTCTTCTGTTGATAAAACTATATCTATAAGCACGCGTCTGATTCTTGTGAATATTCCTTACTGTATTTTCTTCAGCCATTAGGTATACAATGATAGCTATCTGTTTTCGGCGCAAGGACACTATTTAAAACTCCGACATTTATACTAGTGGAATGTTCTTAAATAATTTGATTATTTAAGGTTAACAAGCTCATCATTAATGCAAAAGAAAAAAGTGAAGTGTTTTCTATAATTTTTGGCCTAAGAGTAAAATATGGGGAACACTTGATTGATATTACTTTGATTTTATTACAGCTATATGGTTTTACAAGCACCTGAAGGGATTGTAGATAATATAAAAACAAGAACATATTTACTACACAGTATGCACAAATGATTGGAAAAACTATTTAATACCCCATTTTAAACTGGTAGTGCCATAAATGAGGTGGATCCATCTGGATGATAGCTTACTTTTCCAATAAGTTAAAAATAATTTAATAAGGTGGCTTAGTGTTGGAAGATGACGTTTTTGATCATACACCTTATCTAAGGGTCGGAGAAGAGTTTTGAATGAAGCAATTTTGCTGTGTTAATTTTTAATGGATGTTTAAATTTGTAATAAGTCTGCATGACAACTTTTTGAATATTTTCATCGAAATCACACCATTAAAGACTCTTATATTTAAAGATATCATCTGTGTACATTCCTATGCTAATCTATGTGAACTTTTTAAAACAAATGTTAGTCATTTTATTTTCAAAGTATTTTCTCGGTACTTATAAGTGATGGAAACCATTATTAATTTTCTCTCACCTGGAGTTGGAAAGTTGGGGTACAAAGTCAATCACAACACTCCTTTCTGACGTCATGGTGTACTGAGCAACAGCAGCATCAATCTGATGTTCATCGAGCATTCCTATCATTCCTCCCCATTGGCCGTTAGCTTTGGGGGATCCCCAGGTTCTGTCATCCGGGATGATAAACTTGGTCCTTCACAGAACATTTATTAGAACGATAAATTTTCAAAATACATATTTGTGCCACTTTTTAGTATACCATACATAAAGTCACTAAACATGTGATTTGGTTATATATCGTTTTGAAATCAAGCTTTTATCAAATAAAATATATACTTATGCAATTCACAAATTAGATAAGATTCTCATTATGATTTATTAAAAGTTATATGAAGTATTGTAAGTCCAGGAAGTGTATAGCTCACGTAAATTTGAGGGTTTTCTCCAACATCCTCCAGATGATCCCGAACATTCCGTCTACCTGAATCTCACCATCTCTCTGCACTACGTTAGAGTAGGGAGAGTTCTGCGGTCCATACATATAAAACACAAGTGGGAATCGCTAAACAAGTTTAGACCAGCACATTTTTCATTTTGCCATGGGAAACCAGATTAGACTAGCACAATAGGGAAACATGGAGATGTAGGGGTATGGTGCTTAATTGAATAATCAAGTTTAATAGGTATTTTGATGTTCAAGGAATAAAAAAAGTATTTACATTTAAAGAAGCAGCGGTTAGCTCATAGCCCATTAGATATGGCCACCTCTCAGCAGTCTCAGCAGCAGTCCTCAACAGTCCTGTATTTATGCTCCATGTACGGTTAGGACCTTTGTTATAGGGCTGGCTGCATGAAAACTTATACTGTTGGAGACGACGAATAGCATCAATCACACCAGACTCTCTGGACTGCATGTTGCCCCAACCCACTTCCAATGCATCAGCATCAAAGCTTACATCTGAGGACGAGTTGTTGCTTGTAACAAGAAGCCAGTGGGAGTGGAACATGTCCTGAAACACAATACTCACATCCAAAAATCATGTGAAAACCTGGTAGAAATAGCTTCTAAAGCTAGAGCAGAAACAACCACGAAAACCTGTGTACGATTTAGAATATCTCATGTCTGAATTTAGTACTAAGCTGCTGATATTAATGAGGGTTGAATTAGTTGGAATGATATCGTTGTATATAATTGATATACTGAAGTTTAGTAAAAAAAATAATTGTAGCTATTATTTGCTTGAAGTATAAAATGATGACTTTGGCTTATTCTACAGAACACATGACTCTTTTTGAACAAATCACAGAGAAAGAAAATGAAGAAAACAAAAGCAATGGATGAAACTACCATGCAGTGTTCTTATATCTTTGGCATTTCTTCCTAAGCCATAACATATGAATCTGAAAATGATCATGATATTGAATAAACTTGTTATTAAGTGCACACTTCACTGATAGGCGTCTATGTACAGACATACTTTCTGTTGCGTAGGATGTTGAATCCCTTTTTACAAAATGGCTTCGTTAAAATGTCCACCAGCTGCTTTTGTACGTCGTTATTTACATCAATTCTATCATCGTCACAGCGCACTACTGGACTGAAAGTCTCATTGTGGAAGGGGAGGGGGTGAAATAAAGCTGTTGCTATCCCTGTTCTCCGAATTTGCCGTCTCAGATACTTCCACAAGGTCGCCGCTTACACAATGAAACATCAACATTTTTAAACTTACATTAATTTGAATAAATAAAAAAGAGCCAAAGACGTGTCCATAAAAATTACAAAACACTTTCTCAACTGAGTACACCTCTTAGAAAAGAGTTGTGTTAGTGTTACACTCCCAAAATATTATTATTATATCGATTGTTTATACTGGCACGACACTAAAGCAAATGGAAACCGTTGAAAATAAGAAGAATAGTGTAAAAGGTATGTATTGACACAAATGAGATTGGTAAAGGTGTATTTCGTGCATAGTTAAATATTTAAAAGCCACTTTATCATTTTTTTAAGCTAAAAATATGTTTTCCTGTCTTTAATACATTCAATAATAAATATTACCATCAGTTGTATGCACTGTAGTTATATTATTTAGTGGCACTCATCAGTTGTATTGGCTGTAAACTATATAGGAGAGGGGAAGGAATCCTAGATCAACCAGGCTTCATATTCTAAACTAACTGGTTACAAGAATGAAACAAAGCAAAACTTGGACTTCATGTAAAAGTAACTATATAAAAATATATGTTAAATAGAATATTTTAAGAGGGTGAAAATAATAATATTACAATTACTTCCCTTTTATTGGAGAAGTAATTGTAATACTGTATAACAGTTTTAGTAATATTTTGAATGACAATGGCAATAATAGTTTGAGTAGATGAGATTATGGTAGAGTGTTTAATGAGAAATATAATGTTTTACCTTATCGAAAAGGTTTTTAATTACCAATCATTTATGAAATTTGAGCCATCTCCAGACCCCAATTTATTGGACCCCTATTTTGAAATTCCAAACTTTCCATATTTTTTTGGATTTTGTACTTACCATCTCAAAACGTATCAATTTTTTTCCCACACCGATAAGTAGTTGTTAATATTAGTTTTGTAAATGTTCAACACAAACAATTTTCCGGGCCCTCATTTAAAATTTTAAATGTGTGCTTAGTCTTCTGGTTATTTAAGTTTACCCCTCTAAATTTACAGAAGATTTCAATTTTCTATTCTATCAAAAAGTGTTTTTATTTGTCTTGGAGATTTTGGGAGTACTCCCTCACCTCCCAATTTCATGGTACTTCATTTTGAAATTTAAAAATGGCTGTTTGGTTTTTAGATTTTCGTACTTTTATAGTTATTTGGATTTGTTCCTTTACTTTCCGGCCCAACTTCAGTGTTACACCACTCAAAGACATATTTATTTATATACTATTAGTTTGGCAATGCTAAACACCCTCGTCACCACACTTATCCATATCAAATTTATAAATTTCGAATTCAAGACTTATTTGATTATATGAAATAGTCCTTTCACCATACCAAAATTACATTATAATTGGTTATAACCCCTATTTTGCTATATTATATTTTAAAATTTTGATTTTCAGATTCTTATGTTTACTTGGAATGGTCATTCTGCCTACTCACCAAATTTCAGTTTTCTACCAAACTGAGAAGTAGTTATTTCTATTAATTTTGAAAATGTTGAGCCCCACCACCCCTTGCACCCACACTTTGGAACTATCGCGTGGTTACTGTATACAAAGTAATGTCATATTCGTATCATACGATCCGAAAAAACCTCAGATATCAAATTTCATCGATATCGGAAGACATGGGATTTTCAACCCCTTTCTGCCGCTGCTTACGCCTCTAGTGGATAAAATTAAAAAACCCTCCAAAATTCTCACCCTAATCTAGAAAAAAAAATCCCTTTGCTTAAAATTTCAATTATTTATATCCACTGGTTCAAAATATTTTACATCAGGGAATTTTGAAAGCTTTCAAACCCATTTTTAACCGTTTTTAACGCGTTAAGCCTAGTGAGCACTTGGGAACATTGTTTCTCTATGTTTCCTGAATGTCTCCTGTCACGCATAAACACAGTAAAACAGTTTGCAGCCATGGGATACATATTGTTTGCAAACAGTTAAACCAACATTGTTTCCTGTCCAGGGTTCAGTTGAGTACAAGCTTTCTACCGAGGAGGATGTTGCCATGGCTTGTGTACGTAGTTCAATAAAACTTTGATGTGTTCTTATAGGGCTCTAAAATGGTTCATCCTATGAACATAAGCTTCTGACAGCTCCAAGACAGCACTGGCTTTAGGAACTTCACTCGTATGTATCCTACAGATTTTGAAGTAGTTTTACAGTGAGTTTGTCTAAGAATAGCGAATGACTCTGGCCCACATTGTTTGCTATTGACAATGTTGGCAAACAATTCCACATACTCAAACTTTTTTGTAGTAGTCCATTTGATATGGGTGACAATAAACATTGTTTAATCTATTGGAAACAGAAAGGAAACATGAACAAGTGAGTACAAAACATTTTCAAAATGTTTCCTAAAACAATAACACACATTTCCCAACAACAGAAAGATGTTTACAAACAATGTTTTCGGAAAAATTTTCCCCAGGGTAAACTAGGCTTTTGGGATGAATCTCGCAAACACCGTATTTTATATTGCCTGCTAAAATGAACATTCAAAACCAATTATATGTTTCCAGTCCCAGGAGTTGGAGGAATACGGTGCTGAGTGAGTCAGTGAGTGGGTTTTGCCTTAGATATATTTATTCAAAACATATATTGCAATAAGATTCAAAGATCTGATTACGAGCACTGTAAATCAGTATGTATCTTATGTTGTCATTTTTCGACACAGCATAAAAAAGTATTAATAAACATACTCACATCCCACTAATACCATTTTTATAAATATGAAGTGATGCAGTACCTCCTGTTGGAATTGTAAGTCATCACTTGTGACGAGACATATATAGTTATCCTGTTGGCACAGCTGACTCTCTTGCTTCCATTGTTTTATGTAAAAAGTAGTTGTCGATAATCCCGACTCGGATAACATTTTCTGTGCACTGGTAAGGAATTGACCGTGACGCATCTCTAGAACATGAATAGAACATCATAGGAGATGGAAACGTCCAGAAAATTTTTTTTATAAGACTTGTGTAATTAAATATATAGAATCATTTGTAGCGTAATAGAGAATATTATTATTAATCTTGTAGTAGATTAGTAGTACTTAAAAACTATGTTATGAGTAAAAAAAATTGGTAGTTTGAATGCATAGCTAACATTATTGACTACTCACTCAACTCTATGCCATTATGATCTCGAAATTCAGTGCCACACTTACAAAAGTAGGCCACCTAACCCTATCATGAGCTAGCTCTATCCAGTCCACCTCATTATCTCTTTCAGGTCCATTCTAATGTTATCTTCCGGTGTGCGTCTAGGTCTTCTCAATGTTCTCTTCCCATTGAGTTTTCGAGTCAATACTGTGAACGTGGCTCTAGTTTCTTCCATTTACTCTGTATGTCCTGTCCGCCGCGACCTGTGACATTTGACTAACCTAAAAATACCTAGCGATGAGTAAAAGCACTTTCTGTGATGTAGGACCGTTAATGATGAACCTCTAAACGTGTTCCCAATTCTAGATGGACTGGTGTGTTGTTTACTGTTAATTGTGGTATGTTCTGCTGCCGTGTTCCAAGATGTCGAGGTGTGTAAGATGTGGTTGAATTGACAGTTTCAGCGCACTTTCTCCCATAAGGTTAACATTGTTCCACCTGACCCGGGGTGTGGAGCCCTCAGACCCAGTGTCAGGTGGATCCCTTTCTCCCTGTAGACGCTTGGCGAGGCGGTTCAACCTGTGGGTCCCAACCCTCCACATGCTGTGTAAGTAAGGAGGGTCACTTTCTCCCTGTAGACGCTTGGCGAGGCGGTTCAACCTGTGGGTCCCAACCCTCCACATGCTGTGTAAGTAAGGAGGATCACTTTCTCTCTGTAGACGCTTGGCGAGGCGGTTCAACCTGTGGGTCCCAACCCTCCACATGCTGTGTAAGTAAGGAGGATCACTTTCTCTCTGTAGACGCTTGGCGAGGCGGTTCAACCTGTGGGTCCCAACCCTCCACATGCTGTGTAAGTAAGGAGGATCACTTTCTCCCTGTAGACGCTTGGCGAGGCGACTCAACCTGTGGGTCCCAACCCTCCACATGCTGTGTAAGTAAGGAGGGTCACTTTCTCCCTGTAGACGCTTGGCGAGGCGACTCAACCTGTGCTGATTACGTCCTCCCCTACAACCCCCTCCCCTACAACCCCCTCCCGTCACTGTGGTGTAGTAGCTAGTAGGCCCTTACAGATCAACTTGACCCCGACACTGATTGGTCAGAATTGGTCACGTGACCCCTCCTCCTGCTCTTTGATTGGCTGCTATAAATAGCCCCTCTTTTCCCCTTCTCCTGAAACTCCCCTCCTCCTGACCTTATTGCTGATTACGTCCTCCCCTACAGCCATCGCCTACCAGCCCGGCAAATGTTGGTTCTTGATAATTAATGATTAATGATTGTTAATTGATTATTGTTAGTTAATTAATTGGTAGGATAGAGGTGTTTGAGTTTTTATTCGGGTAGGGAGAATTCCCGTGTTCATGACCGGCAGTCAGAGGAGGGAAGTGAGGGGGGGAGTGATGCTACTCTGTGTGTGTGTGTGTGTGTGTGTAGAAGTTAATGCCTGGTTCAGAACCCCCGGACGGTAATGACCGGCTCTGGGGGTGGTATTCGAACGTCCATGACAGGCAGTCAGAGGAGGGAAGTGAAGGGGGAGGGCTTGGCCATCAGACGTCAGCCTGCACATGGTTGAGATGGTTCTCAAATAATACAGCGCGTGCCACGGACCTTGTGATAGAAGAGCCAGTGTTCATTCTACCCCCGACAGCCATAGCGCGAGGTTCTAATAAACTACAACGCCCTAATCAATGAATAAAAACTCCAACACCTCTACCCTACCAATTAATTAATTAACAATAATTAATTAACAATAATCAATTAACAATAATTAATCATCAAGAACCAACATGTCCCGGGTTGGTAGGCGATGGCTGTAGAGGAGGACGTAATCAGCAATGAGATCAGGAGGAGGGGAGTGTCAAGAGAAGGGGGAAGGAGGGGCTATTTATAGCAGCCAATAAGAGAGCAGGAGGAGGGGTCGCATGACCAATTCTGACCAATCAGCGTCGGGGTCAAGTTTATCTGTAAGGGCCTACTAGCTACTACACCACAGTGAGGGTAGGGGGTTGTAGAGAAGGACGTAATCAGCACTTGGGAAAAGGGCCCCACAGGTTGAGTCGCCTCGCCAAGTGTCTACAGGGAGAAAGTGATCCACCTGACACGGGGTGTGAGGGCTCCACACCCCGTGTCAGGAGGAACAATGTTAACCTTATGGGAGAAAGTGCGCTGAAACTGTCAATTCAACCACTACTTGTGTAGTTCCGCATGCATAGCTCCTATGCATCCTGTTTTACACGCATGCTTGAACAGATATGCTATCCCAGAGCTAACCGCCGAAACTTTGGACACAATTTAACGGTATTAGCATACCTTTCTGGATGTAAATGTATAGGGCTTGTGTATTATTTTTGGTTCAAACAAGCTATATGTGCAGTTTAGGCTATGAGTTTCCGAACACCCTGTATATAGCTCACGGTTTACGGTAGTTACGAAGTTAATACTTTGGAAAACTGTACTTTTTCCAAATAAACAAATATCTTATTAAAAAAATATATAGCAGTTGACTAGTAAGTTGTCCTACCTTAAATAAATGTATAGTTGTAAAATTAATTACACGCATACAGTACTCTGTGTGTTTATATAGGAGGAACCCCAAAATTAAACTTTGAATAAGAATTCACTTTATCTGACGGGTGAAAAGGCCAAAAGTACACTCAGTCTTTTATTTCGGTCAATTTAGGGATTAATAATGTTGTTGACATTTAATTTGCTTGAAATCTAGTTTGTTCTGCTAATCTACCATGGTCCGTTTTTCAACCCACCCGATAGAATCGGGGTTTCTCCGATGTGCTGGCATTGATTAATCACATGTCGTTAATTACATTATTTTTTTAACTTGACCTTGTGTGTGGAACATCATATTGATAATGAAAGGAATGGAGTTGTCAACCATGATAAACACCACTGAGAAATACAATGACACACTTGACATAGAAATACACCGTAAGTACACTTGTATGCTTGTCGGAAATAAAACATTTTGTGTCGGTAATGAAAAGGCACGTCAAGCTATAGATCAATAACTTATAGTGAATGACGGGGTACAATTAGATTAATAGAGATGAATTAATAACGATTTGTTTGGAATTAAGCTGTTAATACAAAAGTTTACATGAAACAATGTTGTCAGTATTTTGTATTGTTATTAGTTTATTGTTTAACGCAGACCTACCAAAACATAAAACTATGTAAAATATTATGGATTATGTTCAAATTAAGCCAAGAAAGATGAGTAATATAAAACTTACACCAAAGAAACAAAACAGAGGGGAAGGGGAGGGGGGAGAAGCGGGAGGAGGTCAGATGAAATTAATAACTAATAAAAATATAATTAATAAAGTTACTGATAACTTCTTTATTTAGCAAAACCTTATTTCGATGTATAAACGGTTTAATATATTCTGTGTTTTATTTCAATTCTCAGTTTCTCCTTTGTTAGATCACCGCTCATTACAATCTAAATCTGTCTTTCAGTTCTAATTTGTCCCTTTGTTCAACCCATACTGGTGGTTCCACGGTCTTGCAGTAGACTGAATTGTCAGTGAGGTGATTCGAATCTCGGCCAGGTTCACTATAGATGATTTCCACAGGTGAAAAGCATAACTTCTCGAGCTACTCGATTGTTAAAACTCACTAAAATGAATAGCATAGCTTATAAGTTAAACAATACCAAATATTTGTTCCTAGGTAAGAACTACTATTAATATTTAAAAAAATACTATCTCTCAATTTTGTGAAAATATTTTAACCTAGTGAGACAGAAACAGTAATGAATTTAATATATTATTGAGTACAAATCTGTGATGGATAAAACATAAGTTCTAAAACCTTTTTATCTATTTTTTAATTTAGTGAAATATTGGAAATCTATACTTTTATAAATTGAAAGACAACATAGATTTTAGTGGTAGAATTTTCATGAAATACAAATAAAAGTTATTGATTTAAAAAAAATCCTATATTAATTAAATGTCCATGAATATCAAACAACCTTTGATTTTATATAAAATTAGACCCAACATGAAAATTAACTTATTTTATTTTCTTATTTTTTATTATCCATTGTATACGTAACACCACAATGTATTAAAGTCATAGGCATAAGATACTAGTCAAGATTTATTCCACCATAAAACATAAACTTCAATCTTACGGCAGAAAATATTTACTAAAAATCACTATTGTTAAATCTTGTTTTATTTTTAATTTATGTCTGAATTGCGTAGGAGAGACAGACTGCTAGTTACAACCGATAAAATACATTAGATTGATTTGTTAGCTCTAACGGTATTAGGAATAGAGATAATGACACACACAATGCTTATCACATATAGATCAGACGATGAGAATGAACCGCACTCTAGGTCGTTATAATACATTCTGCTCATTTTAACTAACGAATGGAAACTATCGAGATATAATTAAATAATTTGGAAACGATAGTATTCATCATTTGATAGTTTTAATTATTTTATATTGCCCATCCCCTCCCTGCTAAAAGCCCACCTTCAGTAACGAAAGCCAACATGCTTATTACTTCGCCTTAATACACATTCAAAATGTAGTTGTAGTGAAAGCCGCGTAGACTTGTGTTAACCCAAGAGACGTTACGGGCACATATGTTGCCCGCGTACGACAGAAGGCAAATGGGTAGACATGGCCAGTTTAGGAGTAATTAAACTACTACAAAGCCACATGGCTGACTCACTCACTGACATTAATGTTTACCCACTTTCAGATGAGCTAGAAACTTGAAGTTTGGCAAACTTATAGCTTCTAACCTGTAACCAACGGGAATATTTCAAAAAGTTAAAAAAATTAATTTTCAACCCCAGAACAAATTGCAAACTGGCGCAGCAACTTTAAAGTTGGTACGGACCTTGTGGTTAAGCGGAGCGTCCACAGAGCAAAGCGAGTAAGTCTCTCTAAAAGTCCCTACGAACAACGTTTTAACGAAACTAGACAATATTTTGACAGCACTCACCTGGTTTGGTTCGATTATCGGGAAACAGGAAGAAGATGCACTGCCGCTGTAAATGTTGTTGCAAGGCGGATACTAGGCCGGGTGCACAACTTGATGCCAGAAGAATGAACACGAGCGTTAGTTGAGCACACATTTCCTGAAAAAATAAATCTCACTATAGCTCCTATACTACTGGGATAGAATGAACTACAAGACATAGCACATATTTCATGTTAGAGATAGAAATGTAATCGTGAAAATTGTCTAAGTGGAAACTATTATGAATATTTACGTTTTTGGTACCTTCAAGCCCAAAAATGTGGATTTTACAGATATTCTGTCAGTCCCCATATCTGTCTAACTGTCCCTGTACCTAAATCCTAAAAAAGTATGATGGATTGTTTTTTCAAATTTTATATTTAGATGTTATTTTATAATCATACCTTGGAGATTTATATTTTTATTTTGACTCTAGCCCTAAAATTAAAGGTAGTTTCCCGGAGACTGATTTTGGAAAATTCAAAATATTTTGAAAATGCCTCTAATGATTTTGTTTGAAATGGGTGACCAAGAAGTGTTTGACTTAACAAATAATACTGTATTGTTTAAAGGTACTTTACAAATCACTAAATTTTTAAATTCGATACGTTTAAGATGGTTCTAACGAGTTGGATTAAAATTAATGTCTGGGAATTATTTGACATGTGAAATAACACTGTCAATTTTTTAAGGGGGAGAATTCTTTAAAGGGTGGTTTATTGATTAATTTTTTAATTTGAGATTTTTCAGAATTGATTCTTATGATCTAGCTTAAAATTAGTATATGGAGTGTTTTACATGATAAATAAGAATGAATGTTCATTAAAAAAAATCACTAGAACTTAGTTTCAAGGCAATTGATTTTTGAAAATTTTGACACAAATTATAATAGACTATGAGAAAGTATGTACGAATGTGTGGCACCATTTATTTACTAATACTATATCAATTACTATATCATATTATTCAATTAAGATACAAAATTATTTTAATATGGAATGTCCTTTTGTAAGTTGAAATATAATTAGATATCTTTAATTAGATTCGATGTTATGGCATCAGGGATTTAATAAAGATTTTAAATGTCCCTCTTTCGCTTTGACAATAAACTGGTATAGTTCCACGCGCATTAACCCCTAGCAATCAACTTTTGTACGCCATTCTATCGAGATTACGGGTCATATCCAGCTTCAGGTTCATGAGCTGACGTTTCATCATTGACCTTCCACGTCTGGTTTCCAGGATAGTCCTGGGTTCGTTCTATTACTGACTTGTTTGGTTGGCATCTCAATTATCTTAATTTATTGCCTGGGGGAGTGGAGATGCAGAGATTCAGGGATTGTCCGTCAATATTTAAACATTTTAAATATCATTTTAACTAAATTCAAAAATTACATCTGAACACGCAGTCGGTACTTGCCCGTGCGGCTTCACTCATATTTAAAGGCAGAGTCCTGGATATATCATTGGTCAGAGGATTGGCATACTAAGCTAAAAATCCCGGGTTCGATTCCCGTATCCAGGTTTCATTTTTCAATTTAAAGAATATTATATTTAGATACGGCTATAACCGTAATTAACAAATACAATATCCTTGGTTATTTAATCCATAAACGTATCAGGTAAGAGTTATAAGAGTTATTTATAAAGGCTTGGCTAACTACAAACTATTGGTGATGTTTGGAAATGTAGCATGTTAAAAGGTTGA
>CABFOW010001750.1:101375-130995 GCA_902141385.1 Timema californicum
TTGCATCAATTAGCTTACCACACGAAAATTGCACTTCTTTTTATCACCATGTCTTTCTACCTGTTCAGGTTATATGCATATGTGTTACTTACTCTAATGGGGTAGGAATAAGGAAGGAAGTATATTAGAGGTAATCTACCAGCATTTGCGTGGAAAGAGAGTGGGAAGCTATTCAGGAAAACTAACCTCAGTAGACCCCACCAGGATTCGAACACCGATTTCCCCGTCATTTGCAGGTCAGTTTAACACGTGCATCGCACCTTTTTTTTTATCGTCCTGACAATCCATTTATGGGTTAATTATAAGAAAGGTCGAATTTAGAAGAATATGAATGTATTTGCGTGGTGGAGGAAACCATTGAGGAAAAACCACCTCAGTACACCCTACGGGATTCGAACCAAGCTATTCCCATCACCAGTAAACCAAACCCGACAAGTCCGACACATTAATCAGTGCTAGTGTTAAATAAAAACAAATAGTATTTAAACACGTTATAGACTTGTTGAATTATATCCAAAGCAGTATTTCCCTGTTGTACTTGTAGATAGTGACACTGTAGCACTTGCCGTCTCGATGGAGAGAGATCTTCGATACTCGGAGGAACGAAGGTGAAAGTATCTAACCAGAATAATTTGGATCTTTCAAATGATATCTCACGAACCATACCAAGAAAGTTTGGTAACAAACAGAAAGTAAATTCATTAAAAAAAATGGTCACTTTCTCGATTCAATCACAAGAGTAATCAACTTGTAATAAGTGTATAAGATTTATTTGGATTTTTTTAAAAATCACGTTTGGCATAGTTTTGTTTTGATTGTCTCTTATTTTGATGCACAACCCACCCTAGTGGCGTAGTCAGCTAATGCGCTAGTTTCATGTTGAGCCAGACTGCCTGGGGTGGTTTTTCCTAAACGGTTTTACACTTTCCCTCCACGCAAATGTGGTTTCACTTCCTCTATATTTAGCCTTCCCAATTCCTTAATCATTAGCATAGTTAATACTTAAGCATATATCTCGAACGGTCAGTAAGGCGCGGTGATCAGTATTATTATTACTATTATTATTATTATTATTATTAATGTTCAATGAATGATGCTACCGATAAAAAGGGCAACCATTTTAACAAAACTGTTAAACCCCCATGCATCGAACGAGTGGTCCAACCCACAAAGTTATTCTCTAAAGAATAGTGAATATACCTCTGATTCCTATTATCAATCAACTACCAATAACATGATTAAATATCAACACATGTTATTGATATGGTATTCCGTACGGAATGATACTCCAACGTAAAAGTGTTTCTAGGTAGAAGCACTTGTGATGATATATAAAACCGGGTATTTCCACAATTCTAGTGTTCTTTTATAATAAAAAAAAGCCTCCTAGTACTAGCTAAAATAAAATTAATCATTTATGAGATTATTTTAATAATTATGAATAGGTTTTCTTATCTTGTTTAATCTACTCCTTGAAGTAGATATAATCTGAGCGCGGAGCACTTCTAGTGTGTCGATAAGCCAATTAATTTACGGGCGAAACATGTCACGCACAAGACACTCGATGCCATCAGACACAAGTTTATTACGATTATTAACAGTGGCGTAGCTAGAATGGTAGCTCTGGGGTAGCTTTCAATATATAATATTACCGTATCTCGAAACTGGCTTTTTTATTTTATCACGGGCATATTATTCTTGTAACAACACACACTATATATTACCGTAGTTTAAAAGTTTACAAATAATTATATTTTCTAAATGTGATATGAATAATATATTTTCTAGTAAGTGGGAGAAGGCCTAAGGATGTTATTGGATGCTGACCAATATTTTGAATTGATTATTTAAAATACAATAATAAATAATTACTTCTAAAATAACACTACCATAACCAACATCGATGGTTGAATGATATAAGACGTCATATTCTAGCAGTCGGTGCCGGGACGGTTGGAGTTTAAATCCTAGCTAATTGTAAGCTTATTGAGTTTTTTTTCTAAACTGTTTTCCACCCTAATTTAACGCAAGCTACGGGTATACATACTCTCCTTTACCCCACTAATGTGAAAATCCCACAACTATAGTAAGACGTAGTGTATTAAAATAAAATATTAATTGTTTATGCTCTAAAAACAAAAACAAACTTTTAGTATTTTGATAGAGTTGCATATTAGTTGAGATTCAAAGCACATAATAAAATAAAAAGAGATAAAAACGAAGCCTTGATTTTTTAGGAAGCCCATGGTTGACAACCAACATTGATTCAAAGTACTAAAATTTGGCAATTTAGAAATATATCTTATTTGATATATTAATATAAAGTTAATCTAAAATGCTATAAAAAACTTCCAATTTTCCTTCCTTAGGGATTTATGTTTACACTATGACCATTCTTACTTAAGCGGACTAATATTGTAAATACAGTTGTAATATTTTTATTTCTGCCATTGTGGCAACATGAGTTTTAAGGTTTCAACGAGCTTTTTAACAAAATCAGACAGTACCCGCCCGTCTTAGCAGCTACAGTAGCCCCATGGCTTCTTTGGTGCTGACTGACAGCTCACAGCTGACTTCTGACAGTCAACATTTAGGTATAAACATAAAATTTTGACTGTCATAAGTGGCAGCTGATAGACACATGTTTTTGAAGATTATCTGGTTCGGTGTAGGAATACGTAATTTGGTCTGGTAACTTTTTAAAGCTGTCAGTCAGCACCAAAGAAGTCATGGGGCTACTGTAGTTGGCTAATACCAGCATTGTCCTCTTGTTGTGTAATCAAGCATTATTAATAATTTAAACTATAGGTTTTATTTTTATATGAATTACTATTTTGATTAATGTTACTATTAAACTTGCGTCTCTTAAAAAAATTACTGGTCAAAATAAAATATTGATATTTTTAGTGCCCCATCTTACAACCCGTTTAGGTTATACGTTTTTATACTAGTTACTCTAATGATTTTATGGATGAGGCGGGTCATGTTTATAGGAAATGTGACCACTTTTGCATGGAGGAACAGTGGAAAACCATTTAAGAACCTCCCTCCTCCCTCAATACACCTGACCAAGGTTCGAAAATCAATCTAACCGTCATCGGCAGTCTAGTATAATACTAGAGTAGCGCGTATCACTACGTATCCACCGAATCGGGTATAATTATTTAATGACAGGTTGTATTCGACAGATCTACTTATTTGCTCCGAGTCTAAACTAAAATCGTACATAATATAATAATATAATCCTCTCAGAATATTTTCTATATATATATATCACACATATTTATTTGTCAATGGAAGGGACTCAATATTCCACTTAATGGTGTATTTTATTTTAGATTAATTTTGTATTCACCCGGAGACCAAACCTCGGACAACTTTCATTAGATATCTTCTAATATTTCATTGAGGAGATTCTATCGAAGTAAATGGCTAGCCGGACTTCTCGATGTTCTGTTAGTTCTGTTTGTATTACTTTGTGATGGTAGACAAAGTTATATCTCAATACTTAATATACTTACAGTTTATCTGCTCAACTTATCGTGACTTTAGTTCACTTCAAAAGAATTAAATAATATGTTTTATAAGCTTTGTACTGTACAACAATGTTTAAAATCTTATTGTTCTCCTCTTTCCCCCCCAAAATTATCAGACACATAGATAGGCGCTCTATTTGCTGGGACAACATTAGATAACTAGCACCAGAGACCATGCCGAAAAAGGCGCCAGTATAATTTCTTTTTAGAATGGACTAACTTGATGTTTAGTCCGCGTGCCCATCAATGAAGTTCTCAGATGCGTGCATTTGGAGTGTTTCCACCCCCTTTTCCCATAGAAAAATTTTAATCCTCTCTTTAGCTTCCATGTATTTTTTTAAAACATTTACCTTCCTCATCTTGTGCTACTAGATTAGTCAGCGAATATTTGATATATCCAAAACTAGCAGTGAGAAGAGTGGTACCAAAATCAATAGCAAAATATCTGCCCAATTTTTTTACTATCATCAGCAGAAATAAAGACAACAAAAACAAATTTATAATATATATATATATATTATTTTAGGTTTTGTATGTATATATACAAAACTTAAAATCGTATTACAGAAGTAGGAGATTCATTTACAGTTTCATTCTCTCAAATGCAAAATATGAAGATAGAAATTAAGGAATTCACTGATTTGATCTTATAAATAAATATATATATATATATATAAAAATATGCAATAATCATATTTTACTGATATTTTATATTAAGATAGAAATAAAGGAATTCACAGATTAGATCTTATAAATATATATAAAAAAGAATATGCAATAAACATATTTTATTTATCAAATTATTGGCGCTATGAGCACGCCGCTTTTTTGTTAACTGTTAATTTTTATGTTGAAACTATAGTATAATTTCATTTGGCTTGAAATAGTGCGTGTACGGCGTATAAATTTAGTTTGTACTAATTCATCGTTGAAAATAAATACATTAAAACATATATATATATATTTATGTCTATATATACATACATATTTTTTACACCACGTCTTGGATATCCTCGTATTTGCCATAACAAGAAGGGGATGAGAAAGGTTGAATTTGATCAAAATATTCCCGCATTTGCGTTAAGGAAAAGTGGAAAAACCCTTTGAGAAAAATTTACCTCTGCACATGCGGCCGATATTCGAACCCCAACCTTTTCTTCACTGGCAAACCAAACTAAATAAGGTTGACGCCTTAGCCCACGCACCCACTAATGTGAGTATTAAATAATACCTAGGTGTAACATTTCCTATTGCTTTTTTTACAGCACTCCCCTTGTCTTACCACCTTTCCGGGATATCCTTATTTTACTCTCGGGGTGTACGGATAAGTTAGGTAAGCTATTAGAGGTAATGTAACTGCATTTGCGTGAAGGGAGATATAATAATAAATAATTAATGTAAAAATAATCCACCTTCGTACAACATCCAGACGAGATTTGAACCCAACTACTCCATCATTGACAAACACACAGAGATAATGAGAGGCTCTTATAGCTAAGAATTTGTACAAATGTTAATTAAAAATTGTGTATAGCATTAAAACATAATACTTACCGATATTTATGTTGAGGTGTAACGTTAAACATAAGATTTTTTCTCTAGATATCAGTGTCAAGGTAATGCAGGTGGACAGAGGAACAAACTTCTTGCCACATCGGATGACGTGGCTGATTTCCTAACTGGGCTCGCTGATTCGGGGGTTGGAACTAAACAAACAATTTACTGGGGTGCGCACGCCGGCGGGAAAGGAACGGCTACACTTCAATTCTCGTATAAAGGGCCTTTTAGAAAATACAAACATACTTGCGGTATAGTGACCTGGTGTCCAACTTCTGTGCTGGGGGACCGGGCTTCAATCCTCGGCCCCGGTACAGATTTATCTGATTGCCAAACCCTTCCTTCACCTTTGACCAGACGTGTATTAATCACAACTTGTGAATGTGTGGAATTCCAGGCCTCCACCGTGGTTCGGATCCCACGTTAAACTGTAGGTCAGTCCAACTTCTGTGCTGGAGGACCGGGCTTCAATCCTCGGCCCCGGTACAGATTTATCTGATTGCCAAACACTTCCTTCACCTTTGACCAGACGTGTATTAATCACAACTTGTGAATGTGTGGAATTCCAGGCCTCCACCGTGGTTCTGATCCCACGTTAAACTGTAGGTCCTCAATTTCATCTTACAATAACCCTACATTAATAACATTTGCTGTAGCTAATATTAAAAATATTCCTACCTACTATTTTTACTTTCTGATATCAAGAGAAAGTATTGTAGTTATGAAAAACTCGATCTTAATACGTTTTATGTGAACAGGTATCCAGATAAAATTACTTTTACAATTCTGTTAGTCCTCATGTCTGTCTGTCTGTATGTCTGACTGTCCCTGGCCTCTGAACCAAAATGATTTGATGGATTTTGTTCATTCTTGATATTTAGATTTTATAGGGCTATATATTGGGATTTTTCCCCCTTATCCCTTAACTTAAGGGTAGTTTTTGACTTCAACGTTTTTCCAAAAATTTCTCTAATTATTTTGTTTAAAATTGATATCTAGGAAGTATTTGACCTGACAATTATTAAATATGTGCGGCTTCGGGGTTAAAACATGTTAGTGGGGATTTTACTGATGAGCCATTTTAGAAAATTTTAATAATTTGATTTTAAGGATTTTGTTTAGATTGTTATCTGATGAATTTTTTTACATTAAAAATAAAACTGTAACGTAGTTTTTTCGGGGAAATATTTGTTTAAGGGTGGACTACTTACAACAATTTTTTAAAATCATATTTTAGGAATTGCATTAAAGATTTGGTTTAATATAGACCGCTATTAAATTATCTAAATTATAAATAATTCTATATATTTATTTTTCTTAAAAATTAAATAGTAGCTTGATGATGATTGATTTAAAAAAAAATTGAAATTTTTGAAAATATCTCAATTTTTTTTGTTTATATTTGGTATTTGGAGATAATTTTAAATAATAAAAATGTATAATTATTTTTGTAAAATATATTAATTTAAGAATAGTTTACCAACGAAAGATTTTTAAAAATTTGAAATTTCCCAAATATTTAGTTTAAAATAGGTATCAAAGAATTGTTTTTCATGATGAATAAGAAGATTTTTTTTTATAAATAAAAATAATTTGAGGGTTGTCACCTTAATAATCTAATACTTGAATATTTTTTTTAATTGAATACATTTACGTAAGAATACGTTCATGTAGATCTAGTAGCTTTATAAATGTCAGATAAAGTCTTTCCCGTTTTTTCTACAATTTTAATCTTTTTAGTGACAGATCTCCACGGAAAATGGCAAAGAAAGAACAAAGGGATGACGTGAACAAGTTCTCTGTAGTTGGCAAACGAGTCTTTCAAACTCTTCAAAACTTCCATAGACAAATAAATAATCAAATATGGTTTTCAAAAGGTTAAAACTGGGTGTTATTAACATAAATCCTTTATTAAGGGATTATTATTCTTACCAAAAACAATTCATGTAACCAAATTAAATGAAATTAAAAGAAATTCTTCTTATGTAAAATCGAAAGTTGTATGGAAGACCTGTGTTGGTTTAACATCTTGTTAAAACTGTATAATATAAAATAAACACTAGAAAATGTGTTAGCCCAAAATAAATCGTTATATTCCATTTATAATTTTATTACTACAAGCTATGCCGTCCAAATTAACGTATAGCTTAATCTTAAAAAAAAATCCAAATTATTATGTTAGGAATGGTTACATTTTAAGCTTGTATAACTAATTTATGTTTCTGTGCCACCATTGAATAATATACCTATGATTATTATATTTAGTGCAAGAAGTAGTGGTAAGATCTTATCGCACAAAGCAGAGCTAGATCATATGCCACAAGGGAGCAAGGCTCTGCTGATGTGAAGTTACACATGTACTTTTATTATTTATCGTTTAGCCATATTAAACATTGATTAACATATCATCAATAACACAACCTGAGACCATAGAGTCATTAGCTTGTCAAAAACACAAATACAACATTTCCAAGGTCCATCCTTAGCCGGACAGCCACTGTCTGCTGGATAATATAGTGCCAAATTATGTGGAAAGAAGGTGTCATGTGGGCAGCACAACTAAATCTACAGCTATTAATCTCAGTTTTCTAAACCGTTGCTGTTACTTTATTCAAGTAGCTGCTCATTTGCCCTAATGAGACTGAATTGATTGCATCCCAGACAAACTGCTTCACATAAAAAACAAGAAAGTTTTGGGGATCAATCTCGAAATCTCTGGATACGTGGCCAGGACCCTTGGACCACAACATTTTATTCATTTCTGTGAAAAAGTTTTACAAAAATGCCCTTTGGATTTTTTTGTTATCTCAAGTAGTTATTAAAGTTTTACAATAATATGGAAAAAAGAAGAAGAATAAAACCACATTTATTTTTATTTTTAGAAAAAAATGTGATTTTGTTTGTTTTTAATTTTGATTCTCTTATTTTCCATTATAGTTTAAAAGGAAATGATAAACTCCGAATTAAAACACATAGTTGACTATCTTCATTTGTTTAAAAAAATATGTTTATTTTTTGATAATCAGTGCTCATACCCTATAAAATTAAATGGAAGTGTTTTTTTTCTTCTCAAATGGGTAAAATAGGTGTCTTATTTTCAGTGATAACTTTGAAATGTTGCGTACTCTAACATAAGTTCAAGTTTACAGATACGGATGTTGTTCAGAGTCGAGGGCCAAGAACGGTCGGTTGAATTGGGTAAGTGGCCGCTGAAGCGACACCGCACTGGTTCTCTTTGTTGCGGGCAACCCTGACGTATCCCTCCTCGCCCCAATCTTTCCCCCACGAGTTCTTGAGGAGCCAGTAATCTTGACTATCTTCTGTATCCGTACCCAACCACCACCATACCATGGTTTAAATCTTCACTCGAGCACTTGGAATCGTAGTAGATACCTGCACACAAACCAATATACTTGCTTGGTGCACCTAACAGGCCAACATGGCTGTAATATCTTACAACTGACAACATTTAATGTTCAATACTCTGCAATAATCACTTGTAACAAATTACAACCACGGTTATCTTGTACCCAAAAAAGATTGACAATCTAGCAGGTAACAATAATTTTATAAACATAAACACTTTAACATAACATTAAATTTATTCATGATATAAAGTTGTGGTGGTAAATATTAAATATATATCTTTTAAATTTATTAGGTATGAATAAATTAATTTTATTTAATTGGTATAGCATTTGGCGCTAACTACCAATCCCTTTTAATTTCTGAGGTAGGTAGATTTTTTTTTATTAAATAAGTAAATCCTCAGAAACTGCTCAAAGGTAATTTGAAAAACCCCTTCTCTTAAGACCCCAGGACTTTATCTAGAGTCTTAACCTTAGTTGAACACTTACAACTAGGGACCTCCTGGAACAGATTATTATTGTTGCTATCGACATCCAACCTACTGAAACTATCTATAAATGGAATGCAATGTTCAATATCCAATGCACTTTAATTTTATAAATACATTACACAATGAAATGTATAGTGTGTTTGTAATTATGGTTGAAGAGGGAAAAAAACCTTTTAAATTAACCATACCTTATAAGGCATGTCTTCTATGTCATAAATAGGGCAATACTTGATAATTTAACATTCTCACTTGAATTGTGATGCCAAAATAATAGTTAATAATTATGATACATAAATAATCTTTTGGATGAAATAATACCATGTATGGAATATTTGTATAGCATGTTAAAATAGTGAGTTCTTCAAAAATGTAATTTAAACTTTTAGTACTAGGATGATGATGGATGATAAATTTGGTCTCGCCCAATAATGTAGACTGGTGGTCTCTAGTAACAATTCTATTATTTTCTTTTTAGTGGATTATATTTTATGATGTCTTTATAAAAACTAATGTTTATCCTTCTTTGAAGGTCAGCCCTTACTTTTGACACAGTTTTATTGCCGAAATTGATAATTCACTATATAAAATTGAATATTAAAGGACGGCCCAAATTGGGTCCTTCCTTATTTTTTATTTTTTTACAATTTTTTCGAGTCAACAAAACAAAAACATTAACAATTCACAAACACGTNGAGATTTAAATTTAAAAAAAAATCTTAACTCTTTAGACAGTGAAAGTAATATTATAAAAATTCTTTAATATTATAATTTGACAAATAAACAAAAATCATCTTCAAAATTAATTTAAATTTCGCACCAAATTCCAAACGAGAATAATAATCTCTTCCGCTAGAGGCAATTAGCTCTTCAAACGACAGTTAGATGTTATAAGTGTCCAATAACATAAAGTAAACTAAGATCATAACAGTTTCGAAATAAACCACTCTCTAAAGCAGATAGCGTTAAAATCACCCATAAAAAACATGCTGGTTTGGCAGTCATAAATCAAAACTAAGAAAGAAAATTTAATATAGTGAAATAAAGGTAAGTAGATTATATATAATATAAATTTTAATTGTAAATGAATAATTAATATTCGAAACTTTAGGAGTTGTGATTGAAATTTAAAAAACAGTAAAGTTGTCAACGTAATTACGTATTTGAAAGACTGAGTCAACTAACTACTATATTTATATTATAAGTAATTCTTTTAACAAAAATAACATCACAAAGTACAATAATTAGATCCTCAAATTAAGGGATATTTCTCATCCAAGTCTGACAGGATGGAAATACTAATCCTAGTGAAAAGCAGCGGCACGACAATGGGCCATGCGAAGCAGGAAAACAAACCCTGCAGCCAGGACGGGAAATTTGTCTAATTATGTTAATAGCTTGGGGTAGAATGACAGTCACGATTCATGAAACGATATTGGATAATCAAAGGCTAAAACACCCCTTTAACTAATAAGCACGAAGTGCAAAATATTATTCAATGGCTATAACACCGTCTTAAATATTTCGCGGGAAGTGCATGACATAACGTTATTTACCGGTAGAAAAGCCCCCCCCACCCCCCCGCCCATGGCCGTGTAGAACCAAGAGTTTCCCTACCGACCTAAAACCAGCACATTATAGTGGCAATATACGTCCTCCTCAGATACAAACATTCCCGTTGAAGGTAATGAATCCTCTAACAGGGTGAGAAGGACCAATGGAAACAAGGAAAGAGAGACGTGTGAGAGAGAAGGAAGGAATATATCACGTGATGTCAAACCGAGCTCTCATAGATCTAGTGCCATTTATTTTCGTTTAAGGTGATCGACCCTTTTCATTTGGCGGGAAATGCAGAGCCATGGGAACAAACGGTTATCTTCAAGAGTTTATATTGTTTTGCAATATTATTTTCAGAAACGGTTTGTTTAAGAATAGAAGCATGTTGATTAGGTTATACTTATATATACACCACCTCTATAATTTTAACACTGATCAAATATCGATGAAATTGACATTCTTCAATAGAAAACTCCCGGCTTCTTAACAGAAAATAATAAAATGTAACAATTAATAAACATCGATACATTATCTTAGAAGGGGTGTTAAAAATATTAACAAGGTGAGAAGGACCAATGGGAATAAGGAAAGAGAGACGTGTGAGAGAGAAGGAAGGAATATATCACGTGATGTCAAACCGAGCTCTCATAGATCTAGTGCCCTTTATTTTCGTTTAAGGCAATCGACCCTTTTTATTTGGCGTTGAAATGCAGAGCCATGGGAACAAACGGTTATCTTCAAGAGTTTATATTGTTTTGCTATTTTCTTTTCGGAAACGGTTTGTTCAAGAATAGAAGCACGTTGGTTAGGTTATACTTTTATATACACCACCTCTATAATTTTAACACTGATAGAATATCGATAAAATTGACATTCTTCAATAGAAAACTGCTGTATCCATAAAAAAAAGTAACAATTAATAAACATCGATACAATATCTTAGAAAGGGTGTTGAAAATATTAACATAAATATTTTATTCGTGCTCAATAAAAATTGACATTTCCAATCGTATGATTTATCCGCAAGACCTATCATGTAGCTAGCGTCATCTACGGTTTCCGTGATACATCTGTTCTTGTTGACGCGGAAGAATACTTTGGTCAGTTGAGAAGCCACACCTTTCACCCTCCCGCCCACCATCCCTGAAAATAGGTTTTAGACTTGCACTCGGTGGGGCCAAGGGCCTTGATCTTTATTTATCCACAGCCGTGTAGGGTTACTAGGGAAGTACGTTCACATTACTAAGCCGAGTGCCCGACTCGGGGAAACTGTCCGTGGTCTGTGATCCAGGCCCATTGCACGGCCCGTTAAATAGTAAGTAAACCAAGGACAATATTGTAGCGTTTAGCATATAATGATCCTGTATCAGGATTATTATCAATATTTGCTGTGTTATAATTGGTTGTTAAATATTTTATAAACAATGTGTTGATTTGTTAGGACTATTGATGTAGATCTATATCTCACTGTAGACAATATGTAAAATAAGTGGTTATTCCATATACATCAAGTCCTCAACTTACACGACTGGTTCATTCCGAGTGTTTTTCGCGCAAATTGAATAACCATGTAGCCTAAGTCAAATGGTGATTTAATAAGATGTGTGTTTTGAAATATATGTTTCATTCCAAGGGAAATTAAAACAAAACACGCTATTTCTATGGAAATAAAACGTTGAAAAAATGCAATTTATTTACACTAATACCTGAAGAAATCAAAATGGCGCTGACACTATCAGCTATGTGTTAGATTATCAGGAATGCCATCTATTATATTTTCCACTCTACCACCACACACATGCGGGTACAATTCCTCTAAATTCAACCATCTTCATCCCTAATTCATTAACGTAATTAGTACATGTGCGTATATCCTGAACAATGAACATGTAGTAAGACGCTGTGCTAAAATAATATATTACTTGGTTACCATCCAGCTAAACAGGTGTAGAGTAAACACGTCTGTAACGACGAACTAGCGGATGAATACTGATGAAAATTGTCTTACAACNAATAATATATTACTTGGTTACCATCCAGCTAAACAGGTGTAGAGTAAACACGTCTGTAACGACGAACTAGCGGATGAATACTGATGAAAATTGTCTTACAACAATTCATTGTTACGAAGATAAAGTTGTTCGCTGCTGTATGATGCTGACTATTTTATAGTTGAAATTTACTTTATCAATGCTGGTTGTAGCAGAGAGTCAAGGGATTCTTTCTTTTCGACACAAATTTCAGATTGAAAAAATGCAAATATATATTAAATATTACAACTTATTGCAAAGACTACGCTTCAGTGTAGTTTAATACGAGTGTGGTTTTATTAAGTCATGTTTCACCGCCGTGTATCAATGAAATTAAATCTGTAGACACCCACGTTAACGCTCGTAGTTTATAAAAGATATGACTGAGATCTACTTTTATACAAAACTTGCCATCGGTTGAACTTGACAAAATAAGACTAGAAAAAGTTTGTCCTTTGCGGTTATTTGTTGGTCTGTACGGCATTAGGTTTGAAAATAATCCACTGGTCGCAAATTAGGGCTCAATCTTTTTGTATTCGCTTTTCTCACTATCAGAATGAAACTCTATTGAAATTCCTCCTAGTCGGATCTCCCAAAGAAGGGTTTTTCTTCGAAAATGAATTTTAGACTCAAAATAAAGTACCAAAATAGATGTGTTACTTTGGTTCGAACAAGTATTTTTTTAAATTATGGTAAAATGACGTTTTGTTGTTGTCCTAATTCGACTCACCACTTTCGTAAAATATGAATGAGTCTAGGCTGGCATCGAACTCGACTGCTACTGGGCCCTCAGTATTGACAGTTGATTTAAGTCCTTCTTCATCAGCATAGGATATATCTGAATAGTCTTGGAGTATGACATAATTGTCACTACTATTGAAGCTGCACGTTCCAAAGCTATGGCACACAGGATTAGATTACTATGCTCTCTGAGCACATACATCACAAACAAGGCACAAATAAAAGTGACTAATGCGTAGTCTACAATGCATACAAATATTATGACTATCTATGTTCATTTAAATTAGTTGAAAAATGACACCTGGACACGAGAATTGAACCCGGGACCTTTGACTTAGCACACCAATGTTATATCACTGAGTTATCCAGGACTCCCCCTGGTAAAGTATTGGTGCACTAAGCCAAACGTCTCGGATTTGACAGTCGTATCCAGGTATAATTTTCAAAATTTACGATTATGATGTTTGATGTGGCTATAAAAACTCGCAATTAAAGATCAGAAAATAGAAATTTTGTGGCTTACCTTAATGAATAAACTGTATTATATAGTTTTTCAGCTTGTTTTTAAATATTAAATTTTGCGTGGACACTCTTTAAACATACTCCATGTGGCAGGAAACAAATATTAAAATAATATTGCAATTTGTTATGCAAATAAGCCTCTTTGCAAGCATGTATATTAAACCCCAGGGGTAAATTTTATAAAAATAAAAAATAAATCCTTAGGATTCAAAATTTAAAATGGTGGCTATTTTGAAAAAATAGACTCTGAGACTCTGATTAGAAAAAAGTTAGTTTGGCTAAATTGTTGAGTAAGGAATTACATTCAACTAATTTCTAAATCATGAAAACGATGAAGACTATTATAGAAATATCTGATTGAAAACAATTCGTAATTTTAATTATTTCTCAGTTTGGCTTTCGATTTTCAAATTTTAAATTTTAGTTTGGCTTATTACCATGTGAAACATCATTCCACACTAATTTTGCGCCCCTGAGCACGATGGTGATCTTATAAATAGTGTCAGATTAAAAGTGGTGGTATTCTGCTAAACCTAAAACTAAAATAAAAATAATGCGAACCATTTTAATTTCTTACATTTTACAAACACTACCCGTGCCATCCACAACAACCAACAAGGTTTGTCGTCAGCTCATATTGTTTTGCTGTGAATTATCATTGTTCATTTTAGCTACTTATTGGTTTTTTGAGTGTAACAAAAGTCAGAACATGCCTTCAGGTTATTGCTGATGCTCTTCATTTCCTGTTAACTGAAAGCCATCCCATCTCAGAAAAAACAATCCCTACACAGGATTGAGTTATAAAGCCATCTAAAATTTCCCCAACCTTCTACTTTTAGCTTCAAGTACTCAACCTAATAAACTATATCCTAGCTTTTGTTAGATATCTTTGCCATGGGGACTACCAGTTGTTTAAAGAATACCTAAAAATGACACAATGGTTCTTCCCTTTTGGCCATTTCCACTATATTCGTTGGTTAAGCGTCCACATGAAGGATCTTGAAAAACTACCGGCCCTTTAATTTATCAACAGCTCAATCTTAGTAACTTTGTTATAAGAAAAACACACAATTCCTTCTCTGCTTTAGCAATTCACCAAGCTCCTGATTAGCACAATGCTGAACTAAAGGGAAGCGGTGGAGCAATTAGCCCTTTGCAAAATCCAATTTCACTGCGACATTAGACAATTGCTGGACCTGAAGCAGCCTGACTTGTTTCAGAGTTTAACGAAGAATTTGATGGTCAAACAGTTTCATCATCATGAACTGTATGAGGCTTATCAACGGAAATTTGTGATTATTATTATGGAATGATGTGTCACATGTTAATAAACCAACCTAAATTTGAAATTTGAAAATCAGACATGATTTTGAAAAAAATATATATATATAATAGGGGTAACTTTAATGGGACTTTTTTTAAAGTTCACCATCGTTTTCAGCGCTAAAAATAAGTTGGTAAATATACTTTACCCCAAAATACAACCAACACATTTAAAAAAAATTAAAAGGTATTTTTTTCAAAATTGCCGCTATTTTGAATCCTAAGAGAATTTTTTTTTGATCCCTTTCTAAAATTGTTCCCTTAGATCTATTTTACATTCCTACAAAGTGGTTTGCTTGGTTAACAAAGTGCAGTAACATATCAGCTACCACCTGGTCTAATGCAGACCAAACGACGTGTGTAGTTTCTTTTACATCTAATGTGAGACTGACTTCCTAAACCACGTGAACAATTGTTATTATCTTGAATATAATTTAATATTGAATATATTATTCATTAGATTTCTGTTTAACTTGAGCCCCAAGGGAATATATTAACCACAAATTCAAAGAGAAATTATAAGAAATATTTCAATTTGAAACTTACCTTTCCAGTGTATGGATAATGGTCGTCAGGGTTGATTCCCTGGAAGAGGATGTAGTTAAAAGTATGGTGTAGGGTTCCACTGTCGCAACCCTTGAGACCGTACTTGGAGGAACAGTCGATGACGTTTTGCTCACTCAGGGAGATCAGTTTTGGATAGGACAAGCGCACCTGCGATTCCACTGCTGCAACCTGTCAAACATTCACATTATAACTTGACATTTTCCGACAGTTTAAAAGATACTAAAACAATAGTCCCTTATTCATATACTTCGTAAATATGTTTAATAAAGTTGATACGTTCATTAAACCAATACATCTTCCCAATGAGCTTAATCATGTTTGCGGAGCGGTTAAATTCGTAACTTTTTCGAATAACTTTTAAAATAATTCATCCTGTAGGGATTATAGCTCTACTCACTGCACTGAAAGCCCACCAAGCCCCACAATCTCCCTGGTCCTTGACTTCTGTGACGTAGCCTTCTTCGACCCAGTTCAGGTATACTGAGCGTGGTGGTATCGTTGTGCTGCTGGAGGCTACTTTGGAACTGCGGGCGACTTTGGAACTACGAATGACATTCGAGTGGCGGATGGTTGGCTTGTTCTTCATCCGTTCTTCACGAGTCTGAAACAATGACAAGTTTACTGTACAACGAGTATAAGCCTCTTTAATGCAAACAATTAAGAAATATACTAAACGGATGTTAATAAATTAATTATTTTAAAATGTTCAGAAACCCATCAATGAATCTGGTTCATGAGGCGAGTTAGCTACTAGTTGCAAATAAAATTTAAAATTTTATATTTATTTTATTATATTCACCCAATATGTATCTTTTAAAAAGATTGTCCCACAAAATATCTTGAAGACTTTTGGGAAATAACCAGTTAGGTTATAACAATTTATACATGCTATTATTATGCTAAAGTTCCTGACTGCAGATCCAGGTGTCCCGGGTTTGATCCACGGTTCTTCTTAATTTTTCTGTGAAGTAGTGGGTCTGGAACAGATTCAACTCAGCCTCGTGAGGGACAAAGGAAGAGTCACTTGAATGGGGGAAAAAATGGCGACTCTAGTATATAAAACCAGGGTAAACGTCTGGAGGGTTTGTTGTGCTGACCACATGACACAATCTACTGATGAGAACTAGCATTATCACACTTTACCAGCAGACGGAGGTCGCTCGGTCAGTGTAGCTCAATCGCAGCCTGACGCCATGGAGTTTTTTAAAATGCTTTTATTATATATAAAACTAATGGAACTAAATGAGATTCAAAATAAGACTCTTTTGATGTGTTTCTAAACGGCTTTGTTACACATATTTAGTCAAACTATTCTTCCCTTGCTAGTTTAAATATTTGTTAATTATCAGGTTCCCTCTATTGTGGCTATATAATAGACGTACCTTGTCAGCGAACTTATTGACAGCCATCTTGAAGCTGACCAGTCCTTGCTCGTATAACTTGTTATGTTCTATGATCATGTTCCGGTTTTCTTGGAAGATCTGGAAGCGAGAGCTTTCTTCTTCAGCATTGTTGTACTGCTTCTGGTGTTTAGTCTGAAATTAATTATATTTATAAGAATATCATCTGACAGCATATTTGTGTCTAGCTCTTTATAATTATTTAGTTTAAAAAGCTATCGCTGGATGATTAATTGGACAACTATGGTCTACTATCTTAGAAATTGTGTTGGAATGGTAAACTCAAAAAAATCGCATGGCGTGACATTTAATATGGTGTACAGCCCCGAGAGAGAGAGAGAGAAAGAGAGAGAGAGAAGTTGATTATGGTAAATAAATTGGTCTAAACTCTAATCAAATAACAGTGGTACAAGGAATTTATGTGACTCATTATTATCTGTAAATACAATAGCGCCAACGCTGTGTTTAAAATAGGAAATAAATTTGTTTCGGTAATCCATAAAATCAAGTTGTTATGGAAAAAAGGAATACATCCATTGAATGAAGTATAAGTTAAGGAGCTTATGAATATTTCACCTTCACAAAATAAAATATCCAAAAGAAAATGTTTCAGTGAATTCGAAAATATAGTAGAAAATAAAATACAATAAAAAAGTTTAATAACATGATAAACGTTTTTGAGATATGTTGACCAATATTTTTTTATTTTTCATATACCATTTTTATAACACCAGGCATTCAAAAGAACACCAACCTTTTAAAATAAAGATAGAGATTTATGTATTTATATAAATGATGTATAGATTTGTTTGGGTACGTTATAAAAATGTATGAGTAGCTATAAATAATCATTAGTTGTAACCAAAAGATATATAAAAACGTAACCTTATTATGCTATTTCCCACCAAGCTAATGTCGTACAAAATTTGGGTTCATTCAAAAAGATTTATACTTGGAATTTGACACAAAAATAAATTCCCCCTACAGACTCCTTGATTCCTTATTCTTATGGTGCCTAAATATTTTGTCATTGAAAGCACGATCAATATATTTAATGCTTTTATCACATGATAATGTGTCAATTTTTTTAAACTTTACCTTATCGAACTAATACAAACAAAATCATTTCAAGAAATTCGGTAGGATTTATGAAAATGAAATACGTATTGAAAGAGGGGGCTACTTTCTTTACTGTCATTGAATGGTACGAGTCAACGAAATTGTATTAAATTGGAACGGTCTTTATTCCAGATTTTATTGAAACTAAACACACCATAGCAGTATAAGGGGAAGTTTGGTGTCAAAGCCCCTTCAAAATGACAAATTACCTAAATTATTCATTGAATATTTTATATAATATACAGAGATAAAATCAAATTAATTCCCCTTCATTATGACCAAGCATTGTTAGTGAAGGAAATCTGGAAACATTGTGTTTTTAAGGAGTGTTGTGGATCCATACTATATAAAGAACCTTGTTATTGTTTCAACTCTATACACTATTTAAACATTTTTCGTCAAGTGTTGGTTCAAAAATTTGTGTTTTAAAACTCATAAAAGTATCCACTATTGGAAAGTAGACCAATTTTTGTTTTTGCTGTTAATTATCCGTGATAAAACTAGAATGAAAGCTAGTCAATGAAGAAGGGAAACCATTCCAGATTTGTCACAAAACCAACATTTGAAAATCTGTTAGATGCTAACACTAGGGATTGATAGTACAGCGGTTGTTGGCCAACTTTTTGTACTACCTGGCAACTCATGTCACTTTAATCAATATGTTAAACTGATAATTTTCAATTATGTCGTCACTCTTTAAAATATTTAGTGATAAAACAAAACAATGTTCAATGCCAAATTAATTTGGTTTATTATCTACTAACCAATTACTAGAAAAATCCAGTATATTGAACGATTATGAATTTTCTTTAAATCCTCCTGAAATTTTTAATTATAATTTCAAGGTCTGTCATTAAAACAAATAAAAGCCATAACAATTTAATCCCTGGAATGGCGTAGCTTTATAAAATTATGAAAATATTACCTATTACGAAAATGTAATGGAAATGGAATGCTCCAATCAATATCGATATTTAGTTAGAAGTACATTAAACGTAATATCCCCTTAAAACCTCGAGATAAATTTCTTCAATATTTATCATAATTGTAATAGTTTGTACATACAATAAAATAAAAACAGTCCCGTAATCATTTAGTTGCCAATGATTAAACTAATTTTACCATATGCTTTCTTAAATCTAATTTACTCTTAGGTCGTAATTTGTGTTTGTGATGAGTTTAGAGTTCACTATTTGTAAATCAATTTTTGTTCGTTGTTTGAATTGCTATCTATTGGTTGTGTGCTTTAACAATAATAGTGCTAAGTTTGTTGTTTCCTCTACTCTCTAGCACAGGGGTGGGCAACATCTTTTCCAAAATAGACACAACTGTGGCGAATGAGAAGTGAAATTTACCACATCATGTAAAAATTGAAAAATTAGGGTGCTCAAACGAGTATTTAAATCAACCCACTGTTTGAACAAGAGTATTCAAAATACGTACACTTTAACTATTCAGTTACAATTGATTTGGACACAAATGATTAAAACCATTCAAATAGAAAATGTAAAACAATTTAATGTGAAATTTGGCAGTTCTTTTATCTGGAAAGTTGCAGGAACATAATCGTAATGTCTGAACTCAATGCCCATCTTAATTCCGCCTACATATTGATATCAACAATTTGATATATGTATTTATACTTGATGAATCTCATCGTAGAGAACGTTGATTCATACAACCACGATGATCCAAACATGGAAAATAATTTTGAAATGCCCGATTTCAAAATTGGGAGATTGTTATCAGCTAGAATAGATTTCCACATATCTGTGATAGAAGAACTCAGGTAAATTTTCAAGTGTTCCAGACTGTGAAGAGAAAGCAAATCATCTTCAAGTCCACGCTTGTCCAAAGAAATAAGGGGGAAGATATCTTTGCTTGGATTTGTAATATCAAGGTGGAATGGATCACGCAATAATTCAAATACTAATTTGAAGGCATTGAAATCAGAGAAACGTGATTAAAATTTCTAGGTTAGGTTTTTAATCCAGTTTACGTAAAGTTCCCGCTTCACGTCGAGTAAACCACACTCCTCATTTTTTTCTAAAAATATAGTAGGTTCTCAAAATGTGTCGAATCGCCCCTCCAAATTTATACCAGAATGAAATCCAGTTTTGACTTGAATACTTGAATGTGCTCTGCAAGCTCACATATTACTTTGCTCTTTCTCTGCAACTTCACGTTTAGTTAATTAAAGTGAGCCATAGTGTCACACAGAAAATGTAAATCACACTGCCAAGAAGAATTCTCAATATCAGAAAATGTTTCTATCTGCACTTTCTCAACAAGAAAATCTCGAATTTGAGGAAGCAAATAGGTAAAACATTTCAGAACCTTTCTTCTACTCAACCATCTCACATTTGCGTAATCAGTGAAATCCTAGAAATCACAGTCACCACATTCTTTCAAGGTCTCAACAAACTGTCGATGGATGAAGGAACTTCCATTTCGGATGTAATTCACAATTTTCACAACCATATCCATCAACGTTTTAAACGTGTCAGTTTCAAGCATCTGAGCACACAAATTATCCTGATGGAGAATACAATGGAAGGAGTACAATTAGTTTCTTACACCAGTCTCACTCAAATGATGCTTCAAACGAGAAACAAATCCTGACTTACTTTCAATCATTGCAGCTGCAATAATATTATGAGCTAGATAATAGAAGCTAGTTTTTTCAGATCCAGAACACATTTTTTTGATACTTTAAAAAAAGGTTTTGAGTATATCAAGTAGCAAGTATGGCCTCGGAATCCACAAATTACAAGTTTTTCTTCACGAATTGTAAGATTGGGAAGCACAAACCGAATCCAAAATATTAATTGAGTCGTGTCTGTAAAATCAGTTGATCCGTCCGGTGCTAAAGAAACAAACAGTCATTTAATTGTTCAAGTAGTTGCTATTCTATGTTTTTAGATAGTTACAGCACTCGGCGAACAACTGTCCTGTGACTTAACTGCAAATTCTGCACTTTTTGGAGGATATCACTCTTCACCTTAGATTCGTAGTTTTCTATCAAAGTTTCTATCACCGTGATAAAAATCTTTCACCATCTCCACAATGGAAAATTGTTTTGTTTTCAAGCCAAAATCCAGGCTTCTTTATAACTAGCTAACATCACCAATTCCTTCGACGAAAGAAGCTGTTTCAGGCTTATCCTCTGATCTTGGAACTGTGATTTCAAACGGTTATTTTCACTGACACGATAACATCCATCAACTGGACATTTATTGTTGAATTCACTATGATTAATTTGAAAATGTTTCTTCAATCTGTCTGTCTTATTCTCAATTAAACTTTTTAGTACAGGAGGCACACGGTATTTTCATTTACTTGCGAAACTACGAATTTTAGCTCCCAGCTTTCTTGAAAATATCGCGTTACGCTCTTACATTCTATTTTTCTTTTTATCACTAGGTTCCGAATCAATAAGTTTTTCTGCCCCCCTCACCTCAGCAACTATCACCTGCTGTTGGTTCACTTCGTTTTCGAATCACCCACTTATCCATCTCCCCCAAAAAAAAATTCGCGAGAATTTTAAAATAACAGTTTTTTTGTAAAGAAAAAAAACCGAGAAAATTTTTACACATGTATCAGGTGAAAGCGCGACTCTTAAAATGTTTATTATTACTTATTAGACAGCACCCGTTCAAGGTCGAGGCTAGACTAAATTGCAAGAACGAAAATCAGTAAAGGGGTGAATGGACCCCAATTAATGTGAAAAGTGAAACAGAAGAGGAATCACGAGTAACATTTTACCTCAAGGTGCTTTTACACGAGGCCAGTCGATAGGCAAACTCAAATGGAGTCAGTCTACTACTGCCAGTTTATCAACTGACCTCGTGTAGTTGTGGCTTCATAACTCAATCCCTTTTTAGGAAAGGAGTTTTCCTTCTTTAAAAACCCAGTCTACAGTCATTTCTCTTTAAAACGCAGCGAGTTCTTAAATACAGTCCTTCGAATTGTTGGTAAAAGTGTGGAGGGGAATATCGCATGGCTGTGTTGTATCTATGAATTATTCCCAAAGTGGAATGCTTCCAATGATATACAGTAACTATCAAGTTACAACAATGGTCCCACTATCAGGAAAAAAATTATTTTTCTGTGAAAGCTAGCAAACTCAAATTCACCACACTTTTATAGACAATTCACCAAATGTGACAATTGGCGATGGGGTTGCCCACCCCGTCTTTAGCAGATATATGGTGAAGTAGAGTATTTTCATTACTGTTTATTTGAGACATGTCTGAACGGAGACCATTCAAAGTAGATACAATACGGAATTTCCATTAGGGCAAGTATATTTGAGAAATGGATGAGAGTGGATAAAATTCAATCGTCTCCTCTGTACATTTGATTAGACTCTGAAGTTTTTAATTTGTATGGTTTGTGGAAATATGAGTTAGCGCTGTGATAACTGCACATCCTCGTGAATATATGACGTGATAATATTAACAACTGGCCTTTATTATTTTAGACAAGCAGTTTAAGAGAACCTTAGTGTAGTCTGGATAAATAAATTAGTTACTATTTCCATCCGTAATTAATAATTGAAATAGATAATATAAATAATTTTAATGTGAATTTGGAAAAAGAGAGGGGAGGGGGGAGGGAAGAAAATACTCAACCGTTTGTGCTATTTTGATATTATATTAACACTTTTTAGGTATCAATGCACGATCTCCTAAACTAAAAAGTAACGAGAACCCTACACCTTAGATATTTACATGTGCTATAATATACAACGAAGAAAACACATTCGCTTCAGTGACCATGTAGTCTAACGCGCTACTCTCGCAGTAGACTGGACTGTCTATAACGAGGAGATTTAGGTTGGAAGGTTCGAATCTCGGTTGGATGCACTGAAGATATTTTTTTAAATGTTTTCTACCCTCCCTCCACGCAGATGTGGGTACACTTCCTATAAATATAACCTGCCTAATCTTTAAAACCATTAGCGTGATTAAGTACATGAGTTTATAACCCAAACAATTAGTAAACCCCGAAACTAGAAAAAAAGAGGAAGACCCTACAACATTATATATTCACTAATACGACAGTAGTCTACATTTCAAGACCGTGTGTAAAGTAAGCCTACTTAAACTTCCCTACAGATTTTTTCACCCAGTTAAGTTTATATTTCATTAACCTGTAACACCTATGAATATTATTAGAGTATTTTAAAAATAAAGTCATAATAAAAATATGAACGAAACTTAACAGGTACTGTTTGTTAATTGAATTTGTAAACAATTTATTTTACCTTGAAAAGAGCCCAGTCAGAGTGTAGAAGTTCTTGGGTTGTTGACAGGGCGGTAACTTGAGCGATCGTCACCAGTAGCGCTGTCAGCGCTAATACGATCTTCATTGTCAATGTTGCTCACTGTTGCTGCCAACAAACATTTCACCAGTTACAGTTTAAATACAGACAAAAAACAAACACAAAAATAAAAGTTATTAATTTCTTGACGGATTGTAGTAAGAACAGAATAAAATCAATAATACGAGTATAGTATTCATTTAAGGATGTGTAAGAGCTAGATAGAATTTAATAAAAATATATAAATAGATATATACCTATTTTTTTAAAACATAGTTCTAATAAGTAAAACATGTAAACTGTTAAGTTAACATCATTAATACACATTAATTATATTTTAATGCAAAATAAATTATATTTCAGTTAACAGAATACTAGTGATGGGCCCTATCTATTGAAAGTTATCGAATAAATCGATAGCAATAAGCTATCGACCTTTGCTAGTTAAAAAATGTCATTAGAATGAAAATTAATGTATTCAATGGTCAATATGTTAGCAAGGTATTTCAATAGATATTTATGTTTTGCTGAAGAGATCTATGTTAAATCTCATTCTACTGTAATGAGGATGGATTTTTTCAAAGTGTGGGTTTTGCTTACCCTTAAAATTAATTATAGTCCCTTTATTTATTTATTTAAGCTGGGAAATTATTCCCTTAAACAAGGATGCCCGGATTTCAATTAACCTATTTTCTTAAAAATAGGGAAATAAAATTAAAACTTGTACACTGATGACGTGCTCAAAAACTTCAAATATCATGAATGTTCAATGGAGAAGCCACAATTTCAGAAAATGACAATTTGACATCAATTTCTAGAGTTCTTCCAAACATATTTTAATTATATTTTCTTACTTATTATTTTATCAGTATTAACTTTGAGGATAATCGTTTTCAATAGCACAGCCGAATTTAACAATACAATTTTAGTATAAAGTGCTTTATCTGACTACTTAAAAAAGTCACCATATCTATTTTATCGTAAAGTAAAGTCATTTTATCCACGGATTTCACTTTTCATGGAAGTTATTAATACCTATAAAATAATAGAGGTGCAAAATGCTTCAAAATATTGAAGTCAAGGGTCAAATATTCTTTGCTTCGACTTGTTACACCCACAATGTCCTTAGAATTTTCAAACATTCGACTTTCACTTTGTATGTTTCAAGCAACACTTCTACTTCAGTTAGACTTTGATCACATTTGAAAAGTTGCCTTTACACTCCCCTATAGGATAACGCTAATAATATAGTACTTTTTTTTAAACGCTAGCCATAAAAAAATATTTTTTCCAAAGACCTCTACCAATGAAAATCTGACTTTTGATAATTTAGCTTAGTTGATAAAGTAAGGAGGGTTCCTAACATCATAAAAGAAAGAGGTTGATGGGTATAAATAAAAGTCTTGAGCTATAGATTCACACAAAAATCACAAAACATCTGAGCTAAAACTGGGTTTTACTACAGACCTCGGGAATTTGGCGGGCAAGAAAACGACATAGCCTATTTAGTATCTGGGTACGACTAGTTTTATTGTATGTATTGTAGCCAACTGCCAATAAACACATTACACTATTATTAGACTACGTTAAAGTGTAATATAGCAAAGATATAATCCTAAAAGAAAGTGTCAGTTATAATATGTTTTGTTTGAGCATAGATACATTCTGAATTAGATAACATTATTGTTTGTGCTCCAATATTATTAAAATATTCCTTGAGTCCTATTATTAATCTGGGGTAACAGTATTTAATTACACTAACTAATTGGAAGGAAGTTTCCATAGTGATATAACCAAAGAATGATTGTTCAGCTCAGCATTTGTTCACACAGAAGAGAAAAATATGGAAAATTGGGTTTTAGTTTTAGGCTACAAATTTTGACATCCTCGACCCCCAAACTTTAAATGAGTGATCGTTTGTAAAAATTGGTTAGACAGTTTTCTAGTAATTTTAATTACCAGAAACGGGCGTATAAAATTATATATAAGATGCGTATATCCCGAACGGGTAGTGAGACTTATTTTAATAGATAATTCTTATGTATAATTCCAAAATGTAACAAGAGAACTTAAATTTAAATTTACCTGTTGATGCTAGTAGACAAAGATACGACTCTGATTTGACATGCTAATTGCGAAATATTTATATAAGAGGAGAAAAACTAAAAATAATCTATCGAATATTTATCCTTTGTTCAAAATATATAAATATGACAGTAATGGTTTTCTCGTTATATGTATAACTAATTATAATTAAGATAATCATTTATATTGTAAGCACTTCAATTTAATTACAAATATTACATGATGTCATTACTGATAAATTTTTGAACTCTCATCCTACTAATAACTTGTTATCAAAACTCGAATTCTTCTTATCTTTTACAAATAAATCACTTAAACCAAAGATAAAGTTTTCACACTTTACTGAATTCTCCCCTATTATTTAAGTTTAATACGTTTGTATTCTGATTTTGTCAGTTATTTAAATAAGTCTAGGTTTTTTTTATGTGCATGACTAAATTTCATATACAGATCTAACAGGCAATTTCATCTGACAAGAGAGAAAACATTCACATATGTAACTAGAGTGTCAATATTACATTAGTTATTCAAGGACAAAAATAACTCGGAATATGTATCACTCATTTGGTGAACAAAGATGTGGTTCTAAAGTAATTAACCTAGAAATGTTTGATCGTAATTGAGAGATTGAGTGGTAGCACACACCTAAGTTTTCTAATATTTCTGTGGCGTCTTGGAGACCGAGGATAAAAATTGTTCACTTTTTATTATGACAAAAAAGGGGGCACTTTTAAGTTAACGATATGTATGTAAATATTCAAGGCTTTTAACTAAACATAATGAGTGTCAAGTTTTATGCGTTATTTATGTAGTCTTGTTCCATAAAATTATATAATTTATTAAAAATTTTAGTAACGATACTGATGCTAAAAATACCATACTATTTAGTATTATCTACTTTTTCGCAACCCCTCGGGTCATCAAACAAAATTAAATTCAAGATTTTGATGGGTGTTGATGTTTCATAACCCCCTGATCCCAAAAAGGCGGTTTATGCAACGTAGACCGTCTGTTTATGACTGGGGCTAGAGTCAAAGTCATTTTAGCAATAGGGCTAAAATTTTCTACTTTAGGGTTTCATAAGAACTCTCAGGGGGATTTTGAAATTATTTATATAACCCTAAATTTAAAGTTAGCTTTATTAAGAGTTAAAAGAGGGAAAAAAATCAACGATTCCTAAATCGTCCGTGAAATAATTTTTATTTTGATGTAAGACCTCCCCAGATAAACTGAACATTATTTTTTCAAATGTATCCAATTATAGTATTAATATTGTTATTATCTTTTCGTCCTTTAATTGATCTTCAACTATTATTATTATATTTTAGAATACAATTAGTTGTATTATATAAATGAGTTCAGTACCCAAATATATCAGGGGCACGTTTTTCTACTTATCTGTAGTTATTGCTGGTAATTAACAGCAAGGATATTATTAAAATATATTTTTTGTAACATTTTAATGTTTGATATTCCAATCTCCAAGCCAATATCACCATCCCCATCATAAACTAGCCCTTTTCTTTCAGGGACAGTATGATATTAACCCCCTTAAAATAATTCCTATATACTATTTCTTTAACTGGTTTATATTCATATTCTCTTTCTGTTTCATCATTATACTTGTCGTGGATGTCGGAATTCAATGAAGATAATTTAATCTCTAGGCTGGCGCGTCATACGTGGCGGTTTCTATAGCATCTACACAAGTTAACCAACTTAGGTCAGAACCAAGGAGATACAGCGAGCGAGTCTGCCTAGAGAGGAGTTCAATTGCCAACACGCGTGGCCCCTTCAAAATGAGAGATGCAGCCAGCAAGACTCATGACGAGGATTCAAGACTTCGTCGCGGGGTTTCAGGGAATCACGGATGTACTACATTTCTTTGTAACGGCTCGGTTGCACAACTTATTGATATCGGACTTTAATCTTACGGTCGGATAATAGTTGTGCCCTTTCTACACTCTGTTAATAATTATCTGTTGTCAAGTAGGCGACTAAACTACAACTATGTGTTCAGGGAACATCTCGCCTATTTGATGTTTTAACTTTGTCGGGGAAGGCATGTTGCTTTGGTTAACTTTCTGAATATTTTTGTGAAATCTCTGAGGTCAGCGTTGTTAGTTTTGTATTATGACCCTTCTAGGTAAAAAGGGGTGTAGTTTGGATCGCCAGTTATTTTTGTTGCTATAATGTATTATCTGTTAGTTAGCCCTTTGAAAATAAGACTGATTGTCCATGATATGAATATGATTTATTTTGTATTTTAATTATTACTATCAATAGAGTGAAGACATATTAAGTAATTTCATATATATTTTATTTGATATACGTGTCGGTAAGGAACCCTTAAGGTCACTTCTCCTTATTCCGTTTCCTCTTTCAGGAACGCGTCTCTATTATTTAAGAGTACATATCAAAATAAACTACTACGGACAGGGGGTGAGAATGAAGTGATATCATAATGCATTTTTTGTGGGTCCCTTAAGGTTTCGTTTTGGCATTCTCTTGTAGAATGTTTTTCGATTGAATTCTTTTTATAGTAAAATAACTACCACAGTTAAGATTTGAATGGACACCTACTATATAAGAACGATAAAGTTTTATACCCTATTTATCAGAAACTATGCCTAGTAACCACATGAGGTTTTTGTATTATATTTAACTTGTAAATTTAATATAAACTATATTAATAAAAAAAGTTACAAATTAATATTTACTTTGTTACAATAAGATATAATTTTGATTAAATTTAAATTAAATAAAACATGAAATACAAAAATATATTTTTAAAGTAATCAAATTGTTCTAACGAATAAGATAATGTTCTATCATACATGACGGATATTTATAATAAAATAATTTAAACAAAATTTGTTATTTTCAAATTAAATAATGTGTAAACTATTGAACAAGTTTAGCCGTTTCCTGCTAGATGGTTCTGTCATCGGAAGGAGGACTGCATTGTATCCACTCTGAATGATATCTATTTCGACTATTTACAAATAAACACCTTTAAGAAAAAAACACAAATTGTATTCACCTGAATTATAGCCACAAAAGCCTGAATAATATCCACTCTGAATTGTATCCATTCCAACAGTTTTGAAATAAATTGCTTTTGTGAAAATCCTGAATTGTATCTACCTGAATTATATCCGCATAAACCTGAATTATATTCACTCTGAATGGTACCCATTCAGACAACTTTGTGATAAAATGCTTTTGTGAAAATCCTGAATTGTATCCACCTGAATTATACCCACAAAAACCTGAATTGTATCCACTCTGAATGGTATCCATTCAGACAGTTTTGAAATAAACAGCTTTAAGAAAATAACCGGATCATATCCATAAATGGCCAACTTGAGATTTAACAGAAGGAACGTCTAACATAAGAACTTTGTCACACTTATGATAGAGGGTGTAGCGTCTGATGAGCTACACCATTGTATTTTAAAAACTGGCCACTAAACCATTTCTAGTAATTTCCATCACAACTATAATAGTACCATATCCTAAACTCACCGAAGCTCATTCCACTGTTTACGTCCCGAGTTGGCTATCTCCCAGGCTACGAGACCGACCATCGCGAATGTGTTGTTATGACTGACAACGCGAGGCCTGGAGGCTCGTCAACACCATGTGGTCGCAAGTACGAGGTTCAGGCGCTAGAGGGTTGCCGAAGCCGCTAGACTGTTCTGGATCCTTCCCAGTTTCTGCTCGTCACATGCTCCCCACCTATTATTACCCCTTCTCTTTCTCTTCTCTCCCCCCTCTCTGAGCAATAGGTATAGAATAAATACCACCAGGAGATCTATGGACATACACTCTAGGCAGGATATCCATCTTGAGAACATCTAAGTGTTCTCAAAATTAATATGTAAGATCCAAATTAAGTTTCGGCCTTTGTAAGTCTAAATTCTTTTTCCGCTTTAGAAGTATAATATATGTTCAGAGTCCTTCAGACTTAATAAATGTTCAGAGTCTTTATGATGGAA
>CABFOW010001751.1:0-17156 GCA_902141385.1 Timema californicum
GCCGAGACTGAGGATTGGACTCCGGAACCCCAGCACAGAAGTCAACACTTTGCCCCTAGATCGCCAGGTCACCACCAAGAATACATTCACACAAATCGACGGTTACATAGTTTGAGGCGTCAAACCTTGTTTTTATAACAATGAAGCAGGATCAGGAAGTTAAAGATTAGAGGAAATGTACCTGTATTTGCTTGGCGGGAGTGTGGAAAAGCATTTAGGAAAACCATTTCTAGCTAACCTGGTTGAGATTCGATCCCTAATATCCCAGCCACAGACAAATCAGGCCAAATTACTTGTTTAGGGTGCCATGGATGAGTAGGCTTAGAGTCACTGATAATAAATGTACTCGAGTTGGCATGGAGAGAAGATGGGGAAAGCCACAGTGAAAATCATAAGTTGTAACCCACCCTCATATGCCATTTTAAGCTGCGACCACCAACTTAGATAGAATGATAATGTAAGTCTAGTGCCTTAGACGCCTTGCTTACCGGCGAGAATTTTCTATATAAACTTGTTCTAAAAAAATAGTTTTTTAATCCTACTCTTCATACAAACTTTAAATTTACGTTTAAAATGTTGGTTTTAAAATTGTATATAATTATATTCTTATTCCCCACATAAATTCGGTCTGGCTTACCAGTGAACGGGATGTCGAGGTTCGGATTTAGCTTGGGTGTATTGTGGATGGTTTCCCCTAAATTATTTGTGTGTCACCCGCTTCGGTGGCCGCATGGTCTCAGGCGCTACTCTCTCATTAGATTAGACTGCCGGTGACGGTTATATCGATGTACGAATCTCGGTCGGGTGTATAGAGGTTGGTAAGCCAACATTTCCCCCCAATTTTTCTCCATGCATATGCAGGTACACTTCCTTTAAATATAGCCTCCTTAATCTCTAAAACCATTAGCGTAATTAGTAGGCTATATTAGCATATAACCCGAACGGGTAGTAAGACGTGGGGCTAAAAAAAAATCCTGTCTCGTTCTACGTAAATGCGGGTACATTTAATTGTGTTTTTAGCTTCTTCATTTCTAGCCTATTAGTCAAATTTAATGATCTCTCGGGTGGTGAAGTGAGAAGCACAATCATTATTATAACGGTTTAGTCTATCAATAATCAAACCAACGCTCTGGTGACACTTTCTTTAGTTTGTTTCTTTCATTGATGAAAATAAAGGGCTCTTAAGAACCCATCCAGCTTTGAGGATCACTCCAAGATATCTTAACTAACAGAAGACTTCCACCAAACGAGAACCGGGCATTCATGCAGCTCTCCGTGTTTCTTTATCAATCGAAAACCTCTTTCAAGGGAACATCCACCCTTCCACTTTATTCTCCACCGCCATATTTCATTATGTTCTCAATTTTTATTATTACTTTCACTTCTCCCCTCGCATACCCTTGTATGTAGTTTTTTTATGTTGTGAAATTCTTTCGCTTATTAACAAAAGCTTGCCGACTTGTGTTTCACAGGGTTGGCCATGACGTAGGCACTAGCTTGTAAAATCGTCAAAAATGTAAAATAGCAAGAGTTGGGTATAATCCAATTCACGAACGAATCCAAACCTCCATTTTACCTACAAATACAAAATTTGGAGGGGGGAGGGGGATAGACATGAGAGCCAATAGCAATACAACAGAAAATATAAATAACATGTTATTGTTATGATGAATTTATTTTAACATTAATAGTTAAGTGCTAAATGACTAATCTGGGGCCTGTTTCTAAGCTTTTCCTAAAGTGGTTTTGAGGCAGAAACCATAATGAGTAGAAGTTAAAAGCTATAGCACAAATTAAAATTTATAATTTAAAAAATATACATGTGTTTATTACAAAAGCAGATTCCAATATTTTTTGGAATCCTCGAATCTCTCATATTTTTAACAATCAGAAGAATTCAAGAACTCTCATCTCTAAAATAGCACTTATATTCACTAATATTTTGTTATCGGCTGTTCTCTCTAAAGCCTATATTTATCACTCGATAACTAAACAATCTATTTTAAGCAAGCATGATTCACAGAGTAAATCTCAAAAACTTCATAAGCTTTCACATAGAATAAATAAATAAATTAAAGAATGAAGCTATCCACAGCAGTCACGCTCATCTACCCTGGTTTGCAGGTCACATAATGGTTCGAATCTCAGCTGGGTGTACCGCAGTTGGTTTCCCGAAATTATTTCCCACCCCCTCAACAAAAATACAGAAATTTATTATTCCTTCATCATCCCTCCCCTATTAATGTAATTAAAGTCGTAAATACCCGACGGTTGATAAGACACTCAAAATAACAACAATACAGTAAACAAATAATCTGTAATGCAGTCAGCCGGATCGAAACATAAAGAGACGTAAAGCCGCATAAAATATTATATTTTATTTGTGAATAGGTAAAATTATGTTAGTTAAAGATAATTAAATAAAATGTTTATGATATTCATCCGTTCTTTCACTTTGTTTTATAGTTTGTATTGACGAGTGTTTCAAGTCTTACAACTCATCCGTGTTATTCGCATATTTAAACTCACGGGTTAGGGCTGATCAGGGAAGAATTTAGAGGAAATATATCCGAATTTGATTGGAGAGAGAGAGAGAGAGAGAGGAGCAAATCATATGGGGTGGTGGCGGGAGAGGGGGTATAACCTCAATACACCCAGACGGGTTTAGAATTCCAATCTTCCCATAGCTGGAAAACAAGACACGTTGAAACTAACGCTTTTTCCTTTAGCCCTATGTCCATCGGCGCGGGCTTTTCATTATTTCCCATGCAAAAATGTAAAATTGATTTAATACTTAGATAATAATAAAATATAATAGTTTTAGATTTAAAGTTTTTGATAAGAATAACACAACTTATTAAAAATAAGTCTTAACCATCTACAAAAATGTTATCACAAATTATCATTTAGTGACGAAATAATACAATTGTTAGCAAAATTCAGGAAATAGTCTGCGATTCATCCCAATAGCATCTTAAGGATAATTTTGTCATAGGACACTCGTGCTTTTTATTAGTACAAGACAAATTAAGTTAATCCAAGAACACCAACATTTTCCTGATTTTGATGGCTTGAAGCGTATTGGATGGCTACCCCTGCAAGAACCATAGTTTAATATAGCTCAAGGGCGCAAGGGAGAGGTAGTTCCCTAACTGCGAGAGAAGTAAAGCCCCTACGATCTCAGAATGGTCCACGACGCTCATAGCAGTGAGGAGGGGCAGCGGGGTCAAGCCTTTCAAGGATCTCCCTTCCCTCCCTATCTGAACCCACAATAGACCAAGCAATTATCAAAGAGCCTGGTTGCTGTTTCAAAGTGCTACTTATAAGCTACCCCCGCTGTAGTAGCTATTTGAACTCGATGAAGGTAGGGAGGGGATGGGGGAGGGCGGTTCAAGGATTACGGTGTCATCTTCGGCCGCTGGTTTGATACTGCAGACCGCAAGAGGAGCCCGTAGGTGACCACTGGCTAACACCGGTCCATTGCACCCGAGCTAGAGGACGCAGGCTAGCAGGAAGCATATCAAATATAATGGAAATGCTTCCAGAAGGTGTAAATAACACTCTTTTAATGTACTCTTCACCAGGCCTCTATTGTTGAATAATGTTGTGAATAATACTCTTTACNTGTTGAATAATGTTGTGAATAATACTCTTTACTGTCATCCTTATAACACAGTTGTGGAATATTGTTGTAAGTAACTCAATGTCTTGTTTATAAAAAAAATTGTTGTATAACAATGTCGTGAATAGTACAAACCTCCTTCTTTATCAAACAATAATTCTGTGGATGAAACTTTACTAAAAGAAAATCAAATTTATCGATTTCTACCAACGATATATATATATAATATATTGTTTTATTACCCGTTCAGGTTATACGCATATAATATACTAATTACGCTGAGTTAATGATAAGGAAGGTTGAATTTAGCGGAATTGTACACTTATTTTGTGGAGGGAGAGTGGAAAACCATTTTGAAAAAACCACCCTCAGTATACCCGACCGGGATTCGAACACCAATCTCCTTGTCAGCGGCAGTCTAGTCTAACACAAACGATAATATTATTGTTATATAATTTACAATGACGACTATTTACAGACGATTATTTAGTGGCGTAAGTTTAAATTAGACTAGGGACAGTGATACATCGTCTACAAATAGGTCCATAACAAATAGTATAAATTGATGTACTTGACTCCAATTGACACACATTGCTAAATAAAGACATCTGATGTCACAAGTTCCCATTTAGTAGAAGAATTTTTGTTAATACGTACCATTATTCTAAAATTTATAACATGCCTTCCTTATCTTTTTATTATAACAGTGATAGCAAGCCAGGGGGAGGTCTTAGTTCTACGGGCGGTGTTTACATCCCCCTCTAAGCTTAAGTCCGTTCACGAACAAATCAGAGCATAGACTTCCACGTGGCTTTATTTACAACAGGTCTTAACTTAGGGTGAATCAATAATATTACTTTAAGCATCCCTCTCAATACACTACCAATTATATTAAATCGTTATATCCTTGGTGTTAACATATAAAGTTATATATACACACACAGAAAATGTTGATTTTGAAATTAATCAATAATCCAGTATGTTGATATACTTTCCGTGCAGGTGTATTTAAATTGTTTTGACTATGTAATCCTAATAAATAATAGTATATATATTATATTTATGAATAAGAAAGATTATAAATAAGTTAATGTCAATTTATAATAAGCTTCAGAGAATGTACCCTCATTATTTTGTGAGCACACGATCTATGTAAAGCTCATTTAGTATGATTTATTAGAGACGAGGAGATTGGGGTTCGAATCACAGCCAGGAGTACCAAGTGTTGTTTTTATTAAATGGTACCTGCCTCGGTGGCGTAGTTGGCTAACGCGCTTGTCGTGTTGAGCTCGACTGCTGAGGACGGGGAGATCGAGGTTCGAATCTCGGTCGGGTGAACTGAGGGTGGTTTTTCCTAAATGGTTTTCCACTCTCCCTCCGAGCAAATGCGGGTTCACTTCCTCTAATTCAACCTTCCCAATTCCTAATCCATTAGCGCAATTAGTACTTAAAAGCGTATAACCCGAACGGGTAGTAAGACGCGGTGCTAATATTATTATTAAATGGTCTAAGACTCTTCCTCCACACGCAACGGCCCTTGCACGAATTTACGATTACTCATATTATGCAAGCGTTATCTTTTAACTCTTAATGTTACTAGAATATTCACGGAAAAGCAAAATAAAAATATTTTTTACCAAATATTATGAGTTCCAAGCCATACTCTGTGGTGAATTTTGACTAGAAGAAGAAAAACATGACATTTCTCGTAGTACCCCACGGAATGTATCGTGGAACGCCTGAAAAACCCAAACAGAACTAAACTTTTGCGGTTAAATCCAACAAGACCATTAATCTTGGTGGGTGGAGGTGGAGTGTGGGGGGTAGGTGAACACAGATAATTTCTTGTTACGTAAAATACTAACAAAGGAAGGAAGCTAAGAACAAACAAAAACAATCCCCCACAAGTTGGTTCTGGGTTACGTTAGGTTTGTGCTTTTGAAAAGGAGCAGCTCGTTTAAATAAACACTCTTGCAGTACGTTACTGATAGAAACCAGGTAGGAACACTTTAAAGGGTTTTAAGTTTGCATCACAATACGAACAAGAAGAAAATAAGCGCAATTAATATTATTATTTTAGCTAATCTAGTTTAAAAATATTGGTGTACATGTGATGAATAAATGTACGGAAATTAAAACTAACTTTGGTTGTTTTAAATGCAACTTTTTTTTTAATGTAGACCCCTATCAGGTAGTTTTAAGGGTGTTAGTAGTGTAACCTGATCTCCTTAACAACTTTAGTAGTATACTATTATTATTATTATTATTATTATTAGCACCGCGTATTACTACCCGTTCGGATTACACGCACTTATGCTAATGTGTCATGGTAGGGTGATTGTGAGATGAACTGGAGGACCTACTTTTAACGTGGAATCCGAACCACGGTGGAGGCCTGATGTTCCACACATTCGCAAGTTGTGATTAATTCAAGTCTTGTCAGGGTTTGGCAATCAGATACATCTGTGCCGGGACCGAGGATTGAACCCCGGACCCCCAGCGCAGAAGTCCGACACCTTACACCTAGACCACCAGGTCACCGTAGTAGTATACTGCTGAACTTATATAATTAACATTTTAAAATGTACAGGCAATCAGACATTTTCATGAATAATATGGATTAAAGCCCACCTAGGTGATCGAATTGTATAAGGTGTCACTCTCGCGACAGACTAGACTGCTTATGACGGGTATATAAGGGTTCGAATCTCTGTTGCTTGTATTGAAGGTGTTTTTCCCTCCAATAGTTTTTCATTCCCTCTTCACGAAAATGAGAGTACCTAAACTTATTTTTAAATTCAACCTTTTATCGTCGCTAGAAAATTAGCGTAATTAGTTCATATACACATAACCCGACCGGGTAGTGGGATGCGGTGACAAAAAAGGGGGTAAATATTTAAAGCAACTATTCTTTATTCAAATAATGAGGGCTATTTTCATTGAAATGTGACTACATTGCCATGCATATAGATATAACTTTTAAATACGGCCTTGGACTGTACTTGATTTATGCTTTATACAAATAATAAAGAATATCCAAGGACCCTTATATATAATATATAAATACATACTATACATATATACATAATATACATTTACTATACATATATACATATTATATATATATATATATACACTATGTATAAATAAAATACAGTGCAAAGCCATATTTAAAAATTATAAAGAGAGCATTAAATAAATCGGCTTATGATAATTATTTTCTATTTATTAATACTGGCCAAAATCATTTGAAGAACATAGCTTTTTTATTTTTTAGTAATTTTACAGTAGAGATCAGCTAAGCAGGTAGTCAGAGTGAACCAACAATGAATACACTTCTTATTTGTTTGATATTGAACTGGGGAAGTTAAAGGGTCGGAGAGTATATTACTCACCACTTTTCTCGTTTTATGCTGTAGCCTCTTCCAGCACATTTCTCATCTTGCGATGTGAAGCCAACACTATCAGTTTTTATCCTTATACCCCACACGCGTCACCCAGCTATACCCTCTTTGCGGATGTGAGTGCTACAATTTCTCTGCCGGGGTTTATTTAAATTAACTATATTCTTGAGGTTGACTCGCGCTGTAGCACAACCGACTTGCTCCCTATAGCGATCTGGCCGCTTCAGTTAATCATCAGCGACACTTCACACGCTAACAAGGAAGACTATAGGCATGAAGCTACTACTGTACAGAGCCAGGACCTTCTATCGATTCAATACTCCAAGAGGCCTCGGTAAAGCGCTCTTTATCACTTTAATTTGCCATGGAGATAAAGTGGCATCGCCTTGATCAATAAAGAATAGTAGGGTTATCAAACTAAAGGGAAACAAGGCTATCAGCTGCACTACCTTTATAACAGTGGCAGGTAAGATTAGCTGGCTAATACTTCAAATCAATATTTTAGTCAGAAATATCAGCACTGCTCATACATATCGTGAGCAAGAGGGAATCGAATTTAAAAGCACATTTTAATTAATATCGCTGATGTATTTTTAATTGCAATTTATTTATAAGACCTGGTATTTAAATAAGATAAAAGGAACAAGAAAATAATAATTATGGAACAATAAACAGACTCTAGAGCAAGATATGGTAAAATACTAGTTTTTAGACTTCAAACAATATTTGTTTCCGCAAACAAAACAAAATATCCATAGATATTTTAAATATCAAGTTAAAAAAAACACGATGTTTTAATATTTCTGGAAATGTATCTTGAACTTATCCAAATTTTAACCAGCAGCTAGATATAAATTTTCAAAAACTTCAGTTGTTAGTAAAATTATATAAACAAAATATCACAAACGAAGCATAAACATCTTATAAATTACAATTTAAAAAATATATATTGGCACTAATATGTATATATGTGTTTTTAATAATGTCAAATCATCCTCCATCTTTAAAGTCCTTTTTAAGGCAGTTTATTAATTAATGACGTCACCTGTAAAATAAAATTAGATCTTATGTTCAAATAAAAGGTTTTACATTAGAAAAACTTAGTGTGAAGTTATAACTGATAATTACTGAACGATTAATTAAATTGCGCCACGTTTAAAGCTTTAGTAAAAAAAAATAATAATAATGTAATAGAGTGAATACTTTTATTGTTTTAATAGAATCGTGTTTTAGAAAGAGATGTGAACATTTACCAGATCACCAACAACATATTAGTAGCATATAACTTATTTTAAAATCAAACTGCACCTGATTAACTAATAAATCGTTATAACTCTTGAAAAGTACTGTTTCGTATCAGAACATTAAAAGATGGCCTAAATATGTAATCCAGCTAAGTGTCATATCACCATTATAAAATATTTGGATCCATCCAAATATTTATAGAGTAAATTAAATTCAGAAACATAGTTGAAATTATATTAAATTGAAATTGGGATGTAGGAAACAAAGTTTATGGGAAAATACTAATAAAATATTTCGAACGTATAGTAATTCTGCTCCAAGTCCTAACCAAGGGAAATATCGTTGTGCAACAGACTTTATCTTATTAGGTTTGAATTCGGGGGAGATAGGGTATTCCCGTGAGGTGAAATAAGACGGAGTACGGAAGGGACTCGGAGTTCACTATATGTGTGATACTGTATTATAATCACCTAGCATGTTGTCTACGTTGACGGGAGATGGCTGGGATCAAATCTCAGCCGGGCATACTGGGGATGGCTTAACTCATTTGATTTATTTTTCAGTTTGCTCATTCTTTTTCCGTATTAATTCTAGTGCGTTTCCTCAAAGTTATTAGTATTATTTACCATCACTTAGAGTCTATGTTGATAATGACCCTAGTATTAAACCCAGCAATAAAGCTAGTTACAAGCTAGCTCCAAGGTTCTAATATGCCTATTTGTCTGCTAAGCGCCGCTAAACAAATGTGTTTTGAAATACATTTTCTATTGACATTCTATTCTTAAATCCGAGAGACTCCCACCTATGAGCACGTGGACAAAGGTGTAATTATCGTCTTTCCTGGTTTGCCACTGACCGGGAGGTTGGGGTTTGAATCCCAGTTGGGTGTACGGGAGATATTATTTTCGAAATGGTTTCCCCACTGTATCAAATTGAGTGAAAAACTTCCACTAAATTCTGCATTTCGCATCTTTACCTGATATAAATATGCGGATAACCCATGTGTGGAGCACAATAACCTAAAAAGAAAATTATAGCATGCAAATTATCAACTAATTCCACCCTCTACGTGGTTTTAGATATATAATCAACGGATAACATTTTGAACCCAATTAGCCTAAATATACTAAATTATGTCAGACCCTGCCCGAGATCTAACCATGATCCCTCGAATTTAAGTGTGTGCAACTCGACACCAGGCAATGGTCAAAAATAAATGTTTGTACCTGTGTCAGGCCGCAGTTAGTTAATTGTCATTCCCTTAAGCCCTTATCTCGTATATTTAATTTCCATACCTTTTATTTGTACTATTTATATAAACTTGTAGGGGGAGACATAAAATAATATAATCTCACTTACCTTATACATATTACTTCATTCCTCACAAAGGTTATCATCAGTTCATTATACTTTAGGTTTACCTTAAAATTCTTCAAAGAGTGCCAATCCGACACTTTAGCGCAGTCGGTAGCGCTTCTGTCTAGTGAACCAAGGGTCCAGGGTTCGATTCATGGCATGGCCTAAAAAAATTAATTGGTGAAGTGGGGGTTTCCCCTTTCACAGTGATGAATTAACGGCCAGGGCCTGGAAGTTGTGTGTTCTAGCTTTAAAACTAAGTCGTGTGCTGATATAATAATTCGGTTGAGAAAGTGGACGATAAATACCCCAGATAAATAAAAATAAATAATTTCAAGGAGTACAACCACTCCTGTCTTTTTGAAAAACTATAGTTGGAGCATCATTAGTAAAAGTGGTCTCTAATTTTTAAGTATTCAAGTTAGATTTTACAATCACAATTTTTTTGTTTATAGTGAACAGAACTTTATGATGGCAATGAAAGTACTTTGCGGAAGGTATGACTCGCCTCGCGGGGAAGGGTGTTGCAAGCGACATGCTGAGCAGGGCCCAGTTACGGTTACTATATCTTAGCTTGGAAAAAACCTCGCGAAACAGTGAAGATAAACGTTCTAACAGCTCGATTTCTGAAACGTAGCTTTAAAATGGTACTCTCCAGTACTAACTAGGAGTCACGAATTAGTTGGCGAGTGAAGTACACTGCTTTGCATAAAACTAGTCCAGTCAAGGCCAGTTGCAACGAAACCGCTTAGTTTAGCATGATGCACCTTGTTGCTAAGGTAAGACAATAATACAGGCTCTGCTCACTGCTGCTGATAGAGGACATCTCGATTACATTTATTAAAAGATGCGTTAAACACAAAGTCATGGAGGGCACCAACTACTCAAAGGGACAAAGGTATTCCTTATGAAAATGGCAGTTATGAAACGTCAAGACCTCTAAAACAATCCTCAATTATCTTTAAAAAATTGATTGTCAGTGTTAAAAGTTGACCTTATTTTTTTGAGGAAGGATAGGTCAATGTTCTTACTTTTTACTTTGATCTCATAACTGCGACATTCCATATGAAACTAAAACTTAAACTGTAAGAGGTTTAATGTTATAGAACATGTTGACACCTTTCACCTCCATTCTGATAACCACATATTTAGATAGCACACATCTAGAATAACATGGGATTTCTGGACTTGTGCAAAGCGTCTTAGTACTTTAGTTGACGGTCCACTTGAATTAATTGGAAGGTGTAGGGATTAGGCGGGCAAGTAGAGGGAATTACACCATAGTCTTTTAAGAGAATTTTGTTAGCACCTCATCTTAACCACATACTTCTTAATTACGCTAATAAATTAGGAATGAGGTAGGTTGAATATATAAGAAGTGTACCCGCATTTACGTTGATTTTTTTAACCAGCCTTAGTAGGCTTACACCCTAACGGGATTCGAACTCCAATCTCCCTGTCATCGGCAGTCTAGTCTAACACGAAAGTAACTCCTTAGACCATGCGGACACCGAAGCCGGTAATTCATTGCTGTAACTGTTTCAACGCACTCCTCCAAACGATTGGGGCTTTAAGTGTTTAGTAACATCCGCATTTATAGTGAGCTTCAAAACCCTAGTTTTTTTTTTAGTTTGGGATATTTAACATGCACTTTCTGGTTTATATAAAACACAAGACTTACAAAATAGTTTAATTCTAAAACATACACAACACTATCTGGACCGTTAATTCATCAATGTAAAAGAAGAAGCCTATTTCATTAATGCTGAATTTTTCGACCATATCGAGAATTACACCCTGGCCCTCAATATGCACACGAGCTACCGACTGAGCTAAGATGTCGAACAGCCCACTTGTTCCCCGCCAGCTTACGCTACACGTGAAAACAACATTTTTGATTCACTCAGCCCCGCACACGAGGCTAAGGCGTCAGTTTCACCTGGTCCGGTTTGCCGGTGATGGTAAGTTCGGGGTCGGTATTGCATTTGGGTGTTTTGAGGAGCTTTCCCTTAAATGTAGGTGCATTTACTCTAAATTTTACCTTACTATTATAACTTTCCAATCATGTAAATCTGCAGATAACCCGAACGAGTAATAAGTGCGATGCACATAAAGATGACTCCACTAGACTCGGGATCAAAGTCTGTACTTTGGAGGAACATGTCTAAAACCCGACGACTAAGCTCTCTTTGTCTACGGTTGAGAGTTTTGACAAATTCTGGTAAATTCTACGTTAAGATATGCTCCTTTTAAAAATAAAATTTCTCCCGCTTCGATGGCTAAAGCGTCACTCTCGCAATAGACTAGACTGCCGTTGACAGGGAGATCAAGGTTCGAATCTCGGTCGAATGTACTGTGTGTAGTTTATTCTAAATAGTTTTTCCCTCTCCCTTTACACAAATGCGGGTACACTTAACCTACATTCAACTGTACTCGTCCCAAACACAATAGCTTAATTAGTACATAATATATGCGTATAACTCGGACATGTTAAAAAAATGAATTTCTAAATATTCGGACAGAACACATCAAGTGTAATACACATTAGGAAGTGTAATATTGGTCATAACGATGACAAAATAGTTCGGGAAGCCAACTACAAAATTGATGTATTTTTATCACCGCGTCTTATTACCTGTACAGGTTATACGTATGATAATCTACTCTAACGGTATAAGAATGAGAAAAGAATCATTTGCGTGGAAGGAGAGTGGAGAAACATTTAGGAAAAACCACCCTCATTAGACCCAACCAGGATTCGACCACTGAAGCGGGTTACAGATCAGATGAAATAGTAATTAGATCAAGGGTAGTAATGAAACAATTTAGTGTTTGGATTGGTGTTCGTTATACACTACTTACATGTTACAGTTATTTACGCAAGTGTAGTGCGTTTATCAGTGAGTATGTTTTCCTAGCTTGGGTAAGTTTTTAAACACCATGTCAAAAACATATAGGTTTTAAACACAAAATAAAATAAATACCGGTATATTTATCAATCTTCGGCCATCATAATAGTAATTGTAAAGCCTATAGTTATAATACCCGCAGCGGTGGCCGAGTGGACCAAGACGTTAAACTTAAATCGGATTTGGTTGTAGTTAGTGGAAACGTTGGGGTTCAACTCTAGTTCAGGTGCCCTAAAGGTGTGGTTTTACAAATTATATTTTTCCCTTTGGTTTTAACCAAACTTTTTTTACACATTTATGCGGGGATATTTTCACTAAGCTACACTACTCATCTCTAGTCCTTAGATTAAATAAAAAATTGATGACCTTGTTTTAAAGGTACAGCTAAGTAAAAAAATATATATTTAATAATAAAATGTACTATTCTGTTTTGTTGAAATCAGATAGTAAACCGTCCTTAATTTCACAATTAAATGTATGCAAAATAAATATTTTTACATATTTACATTGTAAATGAGAATGGTTATACAGGAACAATTATCATTTATTCCCATTTCTCAAATATGTTCCTTACAGGTATGCATTATTTTATATTTAGTTAAATATTAGAATATTAGAAATACAAACGAAAACGTGGCATAAGTTTGTCTATATCCATAAGACAAGCATAAAAATAATTTTTAACAAAAGACAGAAAATTTGTTTTATTAGAAAATACTTTACCTTTGCCATTTCTTTTAACGAGGATTATATTTTATACCGTAATTTCATGAAATGTATTTCATCATACCTCTAATGGCAGTTAGCAAAATGTACTACAAACTAAACAGTTTTTATTGAAATACAATTTTTACAAATATATTAATACAAATATTGCTCGAGATAAATGTCTTAATAAGTTAGTTTTGAGGTACCGGTATGGAATTAAAAAATACTTTTACTTTTCAAAATGAATTTAACATATTAAGAATACGTTACTTAATTTTGTTTGGATTGAGGTGTGCAATTTATAATTAAAATTAAGGTAGTAAGTATCTGTGGAATTGCTTTTTAGTAAAAGTAGAGTCAAGAATGATCAAAAACTCGAATTATACGTAATACTCATGAAAAATTAAAATACTTCAGTTAAAAAATGGTAAAAGGGACTTTAAAAATAAAATATTCAAACTACAAAATACAAAAATAATTTCGTAAATATGCACATAATAAGTGTTAGCATAATTACAATTTAAAAATTTATCGATACTAATGTTGACTCAAATATATGCTTTCCGTTTATGCAGTATTCCCTCGCATTTCAAATAGCTGCGCACATTCAAGTTTCACTTGCATTATATAACTATCGAAACTCTACTGTAACTTATATATATTTCTAAAATTAGTATATCAAAACAAACTGTTCAAAAAATAATAATCACGCCCACCTCGTTAAAATCACTTTAATAAAATAATACAAAAAGCAGTTTGTTTAGCTTACTGACAGTTTGGACTGCTAAACAAAGAATGCCGAATCAAATACATACATATGGAAATTAATAATAAGTATAACTGTGAAATCAATTTTTTAATCACTCACTTTTTTACACGTACCCTAATTAATTTTGTCCTCAAATTTATTCGCAGAAAATGGCATTGAGATATTTTACATGCATTCTTAGTGACATTTTAGTGAATATGTTTTATAATAAATTGTATATCAAATGTATAGCGTTAAGTGTAAACTTCGATCATATTGGTCTATAAATACTAGTCAAACTAAGCGTATTATCTTCAACATATTTTTATTGGTGTGTACGCGATAAATGCGCTGCCCGAAAGCCTATGGTTATAATCAACGATCTTTTTTAATGATGATCAAACAAAACTACGATATTCATAAGACAATAGGGTAAAGTCAAATATGTATATTATCTCCACAAAACAAAACTGAGATGATAAAATGATTGTGCTCACCTTGTGTATTGAGTCGTGACCGATGCGACGCCGGGCGTCCTGACCCGTCAAGATGTCGCACCGGGAGATGTTTCGTAGCGACTAGTGAAGGTGGCGGAGGGGAACGTCGTGTGGTGCAGATGCTCACAGCCTCCAGCGTGGAGCGCGACTAAAGTGAAGGTTTGTTCGGGCCAGGCCAGGGGATCCTGCCCGGTAACACCCTCCTCATACCCTCCTTTTAACAGTACTAGCAGCGCGCCGGCCCGAGTAGAGCCCACGTGGTCTTCCCAGCCGCTAAGGAGGTGAGAGGGGGAGTCACTCAAGACGACCAGACACGCGTGTCACGGGCCGCGCGGAAAATATGGAGGCAGTAGGTTCGAGTCTGTCCTAGGTCATGGTTAGGTAACAACCTCTCAACTCTCGTAGAGTAGTTAGTCGAGCGGTTAGCGTGACCAGCTCTGCCAGGACCAAGCATTGGGCAGGTTCGTCCACACCCTAATGTTGTTTCTCCCTTTCTATTTAGAAAATGGTGGTGAATTTCTTCAAACTATATCTTAACGAATTGTTCCTTAGTGTTGTATAGTTGTCTAAATATAATGTGTTAATTGAGCTTGCAGGGATAGTATTAAATGAACGAGGACAACACCTAAATGTAATGCATGTCATCTGATGTAAAATGATATTCGTTAATTAACATTTAACCCACTTCGGTGGCCACACGATCTAAGGCGCTAAGCTCTCAGTATACCCTAACAAGTAGTAGGATGCGACACTAAAAAAAAATAATTAAAAATCTTATGTTCGAATTTACACGCTCATTATTATTAATAAAGCCTATTTACTATATAGGTTAACAGCTTGTTTTCAAACTCAAACGTTTAAATTTTATAAAATTGTTTAGCAAAAATATAATTGGTATTACTACCGAATAATGAATTATTTATAGATGCAAGCTATTACTGCATGCTTGTAATTAAAACTAAGTGGTGTGTGGTGGTTTCTCATTACAAATATAAAAAAAATATGAGAAACTAAATCCAATGACTACAGATATTCACAAAGTTTATAAATTGACAATTACTAATAAATATAAACACATGCTGTGCCATTCAATGCAGGTATCACCCACGCAAACTCGTTATTCAATCAGTAAATCCTCGTATTCGCTATTTCATTTCACTCATCAGGTAACCTCATACTCAAACCCCTCCCATCCAATTAATGAACACGGATTCACCAGAGAGAGAGACAGAAAAAAACCCGGACAAAGAACATTGACATAATTACGTATTTAAATTGATTTTGTTTCATGAGCCATGAAACAGTTTAACTGTAATCAATCAACGGTAGTGGGGTTATTTTGGGGGGTAAAACACACTAGATTTTGGAGGGGAAACACAGGAAAGGGGATAGAGAATCCTGAACATGTTCAAACTCGGGGGAGGCAAAGGATGAGGGGGATGTTAGGGCAATGGACTCTTATTGAGTTCTGCGGTTTTGTAAGAAAATAAGAAAGAAAATTGAGTGTGGGAGAAGGTTTTTCTTTTTAAGAGGGAGATGAGGTGGCCATACCCGATGGAAAGTCGAAATAGAAAGCCAAGAAGGATTCTTGGCTTTTCCCGTAGGCTGAGCAACCCAACACCCTCCTCCTTACTGATGCAGAGGAGGGACTTGAGATGCTGGTGACAGACACTCCAGTCAAATTGGTTTACGACCCCCTTCACCCCTCAGCTCTCATTCCCGCGCCCTTCATACCTCCCTCTCCCCCAAGATGGTTGTAGAATAATAATAGTGTATCCGTGCGTGCATACGCGAGGAAATGGTAAAATATTGATCGAAGACATCTGCAAGATTGTTTGTTGGGTTTTTATTTTCAGGCGTAGAGGAGAGATGGTTACGAGACAACTCCTAGGAGACCAAAACAGTTCTTACTAAACAAGAAGTTTTTTATTTGTAGTAACAATACAATTCAAACAAGCAGCGTTTTCAATCGATTGCATACGTGCTTTGGTGTTTGTGCACGTGTGTGTTTATGTAGGGGTCGTAGATCTAGCGCTGCTAGAAGTAGGTTCTGAAGCCAAATTCAATGTTTGTTTTTATTAATCTAAAGATATATTGTAACACTATGGAATTAATGTCGCCGCTCTTTGGGCGTCAGTTGTAATAAAATGGAATCAATCACCCCGCATTGGGCGTCGATTGAAACACTACGGATTAATTCCTTGATACATGAATGCTGTGATGATTTATAGGTTGTATAAAGCTCCGTGATCGAGCGCCTATCATCGCTGTGCGGAAAAGATACCGTTTAACCAGCTGTCTATAGCTCCGTGTTCGAGCACTAATTAAATCGGTATATTAATATAATTAAAGAAAGAGAAATGTTGATGGCTGTTATTTCACACACGGTTTATTTAAATTACACCTGTTAATTACTTGTACATATTTTAATTAAATGTTTTATACCAGTGCACACTTGTGATATTGATGTGACTTATATTATACTATGTTAGACTGACTCGTGCGTGAGCGTGATCTCGGTGTAGAGGTTTGGTCCCGGAGATGCCTTAAACATACGCACAATGGTTTATATATAACATACCCCTTGCCTTTCTATCCCCTTTTCAATAGTTTAAAATCCAACTAATAGAAAGAGTCCTGGCGACAGGTTTTGTGAAGGATAGCTTC
>CABFOW010001751.1:17193-45057 GCA_902141385.1 Timema californicum
CTTCTGCCAAATACTATGAAGTTGTTCCCTTTAACAAGAATTGACGCAGTTATTCTTTTAACAAGAAAGATTGTGTAAAAAATATATTTTAGGGGTGAAATCCTTTTCACATTGTTTCTGAGAAGCGCGTGTTTCTTCATGGATGAATCTTAAAAGGATACTCTACATATATTACTTTAAATAAAATTTACCTTCATCCATGACTTTTTACATAATTTAGATTAATCCAAATCAATATCATTACAATTTTTAGCGAATAATCAAAACGTATTTCTAATTTTGGCCTCACTATAACATATTAAAAGTTTTCATTACATTACACTATCTAAGGTATTCGAGTTTTCATTTCTTACAATAGGTCATGTTATTTTTGGATAAAATGAAGATTATCTTATGAGTCACCTGCAAGATGGATTTGCTATCAGCAAGGAATATACGTAGACTCTATACACATATTTACTACCCGTACCAGTGGTTACAAAGGCTAAGACGTCAGGCTCTTTACTACACTGGATTGTCAATGACCGAGTTTGAGGTTCGAATTTGAATCTCGCATCGGTGCACTGGAAGGGGAGGTTCCACGAGGGATTTTTATTATTCTATTTTTTATACGAACACGGGTGTACTTTCCCTAAGAAATTCTTCCTACCCCTACCCTTTGTGTTAAGCCATTAAAAACAACTGGGATTAGACTTTATCTATTCTACCCAAACATTTTTATTGGTAAAACATGGATGAAAGAGGTATCACATGGATCATTACTGGCAAAAAAACAAACAAAAAAACTTGCCACTAAAAGTTAATTTTATACATTGTTGCGTCATCCCTAAGAACAGTAAAAATTTTTTATCAAAAAATCAGAGGATTTTATACCTGAATAAACAAGTCAGAGTTTTAAATTAATGATGGTTTATTCTCATTTGATGAAACACCACTTCAGCATCATTAGCGTTATTTCACATTATACGTCTAGCATAAAACGTCCGATTCTTATGAAATACTAGCGTAGAAAATACTGACGATGAATCAAGTCGTAACCTCAATAAACAAACCATTCATTGGATGAGTCGAATCGTTGGTTAAACGACACAAATGACAATCTTAATATATTGCTAGCTCACTGCATACCGGTCAACTACATTCGCGCCTTTTTTCTTTTAAATATGAATTTTAATTAAAACTGGAATCCTAAGGGCAAACAGCACAACTCATAGTCAAATTAACAAAAAAATGTTTCTTTTGTCGACATCAACATCAAGGTTCAAGCTGGAAGAAAGCAACTCCATAAAATTAAGTACAGTAGCCCCATGGCTTATTTGGTGCTGACTGACAGCTCACGGATTTGAAAAGTTACCAGAACAAATTATGTATGTCTACGTCAAACCATATGATCTGCAAAAACATGGGTTTAGCAGATTTCACTTGTGACAGTCAAAATGTAAGTATATACCTAAATGTTGACTGTCAGAAGTCAGCTGTGAGCCGTCAGTCAGCACCAAAGAAGCCACGGGGCTACTGTATATATGAATGACGAAGCTTAGGGAAGGAATGAATATGACTATGAAAATCAGCCGGAGCTGGAGATTTGAATACACTGAAAAATTACACCTAGACACGGTCCCGGGTTTGATTCCCACTACCAGGTGTCATTTTTCAATTTATTCGTACCAAGGTTCAACCTAATGTGGAAAATAATAGTAGGGTTCTTGTAGGAAGGATTTAAAAAATATGAACATAATTTTCTCTGTCAAATTGGTCCAGGGCCAGTGCCTTTAATGACATTTAATATTTATTTTGGCACATCACATATAATTCTCGTGTGCACATAAGTTCTATTCATGATCTCCTGCGTTTACAAAAAATATATAATATTATGTATGTATGTTAGACATTTGTCATTTTTGATTTTTAGATCATATTTTAAAGATATGAATAGTTTTTATAGTCATTCTTAGACATTTATGGTAAATAATATTGACTTTTGAAAATTTATAAATATACTAAAATAATATTATTCACCACAGTTTCCGGAATGACAGGATAATGTAGGCTTCAAACGAAATGTGTGCACTGTTTACTTTTGTGGTAGAAACATTTGCATTCCTAAAGAAGCACTAAAACTAAGCTGGAAAGATTTGTTTAGAAGAGGGACGCTATTGCTTCTGAAGCAGGTATAATCAGATATTTAGCCAGATGAAAGAGTATATTTGAAAAGTTTTTCATTGTATACATAACTATTTTAGATTAAATTTGTCACGATCTTGTTTTGTATATTCATGTGCTTGTCCAGAGTCTTCGTTTATATTTATGAATAATTTTTTTTATAAATTTAAAGTAAATTTTAACTTTTATAATGTAATTTTATTGGTAATTTTTTTGACAATTTTGAGTTAATCAAAATCAGAGTTTTGTTGATAATAATTTACTTTAATTTTAATACTATTTCATAGGTATTTATGTTATCTAGTAAAATACCAGTTGAAGCTCACATGGCCATTTTCATTGATTCTCAACCAGGGGGTTGGTTTGCAACAGTTCTTCAGTACTCTCTTCTTAATGCCTTTCTTTTCATCTCCATATATAGGTTGCACATCTTACGTCCGACATAATCTAGTGCATGCATTTCAGGCGTGGTCTTCCTCTCCGGTTTCAACCGTCAGCGGCACCCTCCACTTGTGTTGTTAGCAAGCAATTGTGACGCAGTGAGTGGCCAATCAACCGATCACGTCTCAGTTGAATCTGACGTCACATACTTCTCTATTGCCCTGCTCTGGCGTACACCCTCCTCGTTCGTCAATTTGTCGGTCTAATTAATCTTCAGAATCCTCCGGTAGCACCAGGTTTCCAGTGTTCCGAGCCTCCTCTTCTCCTCCGCCACCAATCTCTATGCCTCACATCCGTCTTAGCCAACACTCCAGACAAAAGTTTTAACTCGTCTCGTCCTAACCTTCAAACTGACGTTGTTAGTTATGAGCAAGTTTTCCTTGGAGTTGAAAGCGTTTAAGGCTTGGTTAATAAGATAAAGCGTTTAGGCCTTGGTTAATACGTTAAGCTATCTCTATTCTACTTCTGTCATATCTGGTTATACTACTTCCCAAGTAAGACCAGCCATTTCCCACAGAACTTGATTCCCAAGTGTCACTGTCATGGGCTTGTTCTTTTACCCCTGTATGCTGCAGAATAGCACTTTCGTCTTCATTCTGTTAATCCTCATACAGTAGAGAGAGACGAGGATTTCCTTCGTCTCGTTCAATATCCTCCAAATATGTTCTATTCTCCGTGATGACAGCAATATCATCCACAAACCTCAGCATATCAACCCTTTGGCCGTTCCCATTTACACCTCCTTCCATTAGGTCTCTCAAAATATCCACAAATTCTTACATGTAGTTAACCACGGTGATCTTGGGGTAAAGTGCTCACTCAGGACCAGATGTTAATGGGTTCAAGGCCAGCTGGGATTGGCGGATTTTTCTTGCGCGATAAAAATTCGTAGCACAACTTACTCCGGAGGGGAAATAAAGGCGTTGGTCACGTATGTCAAATAAGCCTGGAAGAAATGTGAAAATACCTTTTTCGGCATAATTAGTAAGGCTTTACGTGTTCGTACATGGAAATTATTGAGTGTTGATAATAATCAATAGGTTCAGAAAATGAAAGTTTTGTATTTACGCGTTGAAGATGGTAGGAGACAGATATATGTCTTGTCTTACGCCTTTCTTATTTCCGCTTCTTCCTCGAGAGTTTAGTATCCTTAAAGCCAGTATTGCCTCTCTCGTTCCTTTACCTTTTATAGACCCGAATTGATCCCCATTGCGCAAGGCTTCAAATTTACTTTCCATTCGACTGTGTATGATTCTGTTAAGTATAGACGAATATGAGAGGACGCTGAGGGTCCGGTTCTCTTCGCACTTGCTGGATGCTGTTTCTTTCTTAGCGAAAGGAATCATGATGCATTTTTGAAATCTTTATGGCACATCTTCCAAGTCATATTGGTTTCAGTAGTCTAAGCAGTGCACTCTTAATCCCATCACCAACATTATTTATCATTTCTGCAGAGCCGTCATCGAAGCCAGCTGCTTTCCCATCTTTCAAATCTTTCCTAGCTTCCTCGTGGTATTTTGTTTTAAATAACTAACAATTATTTTATTAACTTTTATAATCATAAAAAAAGTTCCTTCCTGTATATGTTCTCTATAAAATCCAGTGGTAATATACATCGTCAAAATATATTTCAGACAAGTTAAAACTGTCAAGATGCTTAAATGGTATTGGTCGTATTTGTGTTTTTTTTACGAGCCCTACATATTATTGCCTGCCATTAACATTTGTTCGATCTGCTTCGGTGGCTGAAAGGTCTAAGGCGTCACCTTTGTAATATACTAGACTGTCAATGATGGGGAGATCGTAATTCTATTCCGGTCCCGTGTGCTGAGGGTGGTATTTATTAAATGGTTTCCTCACTCTATCCACGCAAATGCAGGTGCACTTCCTTTAACTTTAATCCTTCTCCTCCCTAACACATTTGCATTATTAGTAAATAAGCTTATAACCCGAATGGGTCGTAAAACGCAGTATTAAAAAAAAAAGTCAAATAACTACCGACTTAGTTTTATGGCACAAATCTGCTTTCTCCGAATCTGAACATGTAGCTTGGTATGTAAGCTACGCTTAAGGTTTTAAATTTATTAACTAATTCATAAGGTTTACAAATTGATAACTAACGTGAAGTTTGACCACAGTATCAGTCCTGATAATGAAATCAAATTCAAATAAATCAAAAATTATGGCATGGGCGCAGGAATCTAACCCGGAATGAACTCGAATCCAAAGGTCCCAAGTTCAATTCCCTTGTTCAGGTTGGCATATTTCATTCAACTGGATTTGAAATTATTACTTAAGACATTTATTGTTTAGACAATTAACTTACTAATAAAATAAAATCTATTCATGCCTTCTCACCACAATATCAGTAAATAAACAGACCAGTAGTTTATTTGTTTAGAAAATACTTATTCCTGATTATAATATCATACCAAACTTGGTCTTGAATCTTGTTGGTCTCTAAAATACGTTTTAAAATGAATATTTTTCTTGTGACCCTGATATTAAGTTATTACCCAAGGTTGTGAACTAAAAGAGTATTGTGTTGAAAAGTCTGCTTTGAATAGGTATACATTAAAAAAAAGCATAATACTCGTGAATGCTCGTGTTATATCATGGATTCATTAAAAGCGACGACTGGGGGCACCATTGTCATCATATCAGCCTGGATTACTTTCATTTACTCATAGACCATTGCCGCCGGCATGAATGTCTCGCCTATTAAGAAAGAACACATCTATTAGAATTTATGGACAGGAAACTAAGCGCCCTCTCATCCTCATTTACAATTCCACTATGATGTCGAGCAGACTATCTAAGATGCGGACCTGGATCAATCATTACAATAAATAAAAAAGAGTAATGGAAGCAAACAATAAATAAATATATTATGAGATGGTTTGATTAGTCGTTGAATAATGTAATATATATATAAAACATAAAATAACAAAAAATTACAAGCTTTAATTATTATTTTTTCGATCTTATTAAATTAATTTTCTAAAGGTCACGATAGACACATTGCCAAAATAAATAATTGTGTGCTTTGAAATCCATTGAAAATAACGCAAATCGCAATACATAGATGCACATTAAGTTGCCGCTGGAGATATCTCGCGGCGTTAGGCCGGATTACACTACAAAGTTTTTGTTGCATAGATGATTTAAAAAGCGCGTTTAAAACAGAAAAGTAGATCACATGGTTAACGACTATAGCCATTATAAATTCGTAAGTATTGAGGGTGAAAAGAGGGGTAACTAATTTGTTAAAAAATAAACTAATGTTGTACCTCAAATTTGTAAAACATTTCTGAACCGAAGAAAACAGCTAGCATTTCTATTAGTACACTTAGATGATCAGTTATTTGATAGCCAATATGGAAATTTTGAAGAGGGTGATAGATAATTACAATAAAATTTATTTAGAAGAAAAATGTTGCCTTTTTTTTACATCAAAAACTAAGGTTTACTAGTACCTGGGATTGTGGTGCATATAGTGCGTTACAAATCACTCACACCACATTTGTTTTGTTTTTTACTACGTGATCACCAAGAAAGTAAGGCCCCCATAAGGATTCGAGAAAATTCTTTCAGAAAAATACTTTAACTCTCTTGCCCAAAGCTGAGGTAATACTATGTAAAAAAACAACAACTATTCAGTCGCAATATAACCCCAATCTGGTTCAAAGCTAGACAGCTAAATAACATACCTAGCCCGTCGGTAGCAAACCTATTCATTAAATTAAGTGTGCATTTCTGACTAATACTTACTTGATAATTTATTAAAATATAATTATTCCCCAGCGGCAAAACCATGGACGAAATATGAAACACAATGGCATAGTGCATATTTGGAATGTTTTCCTCAATTTAATACACAACTTCAAATGTATATAACGATACAAACAGCAATAAAAACAAGAAGTTTATTAAATATAATAATTCATACTAACCTTTCCATAACAATAAATTAAAAAGTCACTGCTATAGCCAAATTTGGTGGAAGTTAATAATAATAATTTTACTGGAGCTTAATCGGCCATCATAAGTCTCCTTCATAACGACGTGCGTTCACAGACGGACACAAAAGTATAACTAATGTATGTAGGCCTATTTTGAAGTTACTACTTATAGAATGACTTGCAGCTTGTCTTAAAATTTTGACACAAGAAAGGAAGCTATTTCAGGAAAGAGAGAGAAAGAGCATTAGTAAGATAATTTGTTTCTTTCTTTCAAGCTGAAAAAATGTCTCCAATAACATTTCTGACTAATACTTACTTGATAATTTATTAAAATATAATTATTCCCCAGCGGCAAAACCATGGACGAAATATGAAACACAATGGCATAGTGCATATTTGGAATGTTTTCCTCAATTTAATACACAACTTCAAATGTATATAACGATACAAACAGCAATAAAAACAAGAAGTTTATTAAATATAATAATTCATACTAACCTTTCCATAACAATAAATTAAAAAGTCACTGCTATAGCCAAATTTGGTGGAAGTTAATAATAATAATTTTACTGGAGCTTAATCGGCCATCATAAGTCTCCTTCATAACGACGTGCGTTCACAGACGGACACAAAAGTATAACTAATGTATGTAGGCCTATTTTGAAGTTACTACTTATAGAATGACTTGCAGCTTGTCTTAAAATTTTGACACAAGAAAGGAAGCTATTTCAGGAAAGAGAGAGAAAGAGCATTAGTAAGATAATTTGTTTCTTTCTTTCAAGCTGAAAAAATGTCTCCAATAATATTTTGAGTAGTCAATTTCCATAAGTGTATGATATTATTTTTCCTAAAAAAATTGATTGAAATTTTGTAATTCATATTTTTATCAGTTATCCATATTAAATTGTAAGAAAACGGTAGGAAATTGACAGTCAAAAACTATTTTAAAACTACTTCTGTACATTTAACGTAGTCATGTGGTTTACAGTTGTCACATTTGAATTGTTATATATTATCAATAAAGATTAAGTACTATAAATAATGTAAGATGTTCCAAATGTTGTCAGCAAATTTTATAGTTGTAGTTTGTACTGTGTAATGAGGTGGACTGGATAGAACTATCTCAAGATAGGGATAGGTGGTGTACTTTTGTAATTGCAGTGATGAACTTTCGAGTTCTTAGTGCTTTAGAGTATGTAAGTTTTTAATTGGCCTTCTTACCATGTTCTTTCTGTTATACAGTAGCCCCGTGGCTTCTTTAGTACTGACTGTCAGAAGTGACAGCTGCTAGACACATGTTTTTTCAGATCATATGGTTCAGCGTAGGGATACATAATTTGGTCTGGTATCTTTTCAAAGCCATCAGCTGTGAGCTGTGAGCTGTCACTCAGCACCAAAGGAGCCATGGGGCTACTGTAATTCAAATAAAACTCACTAAATATGTGTTTATGCTTAGACATGGCAACATTTTAAATAATAAAATAACCTATAGATAGTTCACATAATAGAGTGGCGTGCTAAGAAAAACTCTATGGTTGGAATCTCTTTACAAAAAAACCTTTATCACATATATCAGTAATCTGTAGAGTATCTTCCAAAGTTATGGCAAAAGTTTGAAATATGAAAGTTTCCATGTACAAGTTGAAGGGGAGAACTATTTATCTTGACTTTCCTTCCCAAGGAAATATGAAATGACAAGACTCTAAACGATGGTAAAGTTGTGGGGGTGAAAAGCATTACTCAGCACATTGATAAACGTATAAAATTTAAATCTGTGTAGACGTATAATACACGTTTCTAATAAGCCATGAAGCGAACAAAATAATTTAAAAAAATAGAAGTTTTGATGCTAAAGCGGAGTAACGATTTAGACTGTAACGTGCATTTATTTAGTTTAAGTAATAAAACCTCTTTGAAGAGAACAGGTCCTGGAGTAAGGACCGAAACTCTATTTCACATACATACAAGGAGGCGCGAGGTGATGCTATTGTAACGAGGTTATAAAATACATAAATGGCGTAGTGCACCGCAAAACCTTCTCTTTTATTTACATAAAACTCATAAGATTTTTGAAACGAAATATTATAGTGTTACAGATAAACCCGACAAAAGAGCATAAATGAAATAATTATTAAATTGTTATAGAAACATTGAGAAAAGAGGAATATCTTTGTACACCAATGAACATAACAATCAATTTAAATTTCAAAGTGCTCCTATAGTAAACATTAATGTTTGCTTACAGTTCAAGAAACTATTGGTTTTATATAAAAAATTAAATACTAGATTTTAATTTTGAATATCACTAAAACATTACAATGATAAGCTATTTAGTATCTAAAATAGTTGTGGGGATATGAGCAATGTTGGAAATTCCCACTTGTGTAAAATACCCTTAAATTCATTTTAATGGGAAAACTAGAGCATCCATTTTGTTTTGTAATGTTAAACAATGCCTGGATACAAAATTTAATCAAAATTATTGTAGCGGATTTCGGGAAAATATATTTTATTCCTTTTTTGATCTTAAGTAAAGCTTAGTCCCAAAAAAAACCCTCGGGGGAACCTTATGGAAAGCCCGAGATACCAAGTTTCAGACCCATCGGTAGAATGACTTTAGGCCGAGACAGAACAGGCGGTATCACGAAAAACACTTTTTCCACTTTATAGGTTTCAGACATTTATAAAAATCTCGAGTTAGATTTTTATTTTGCGATCGCAATATTTCTTTCTCCAAAGAGTCTAGCAAAAGTAAAAAAGAACAGTATTTTTTCTCACTTTCTTGTGTGATAGATGACGCTCTCAACTATCCTATAAAGCATATTTATTTATTGTACCCTACACCTATTCTCTGCAGTAGTCATTAAGAACTAACAAAACTGCTAAAAAAAATTCGTGGACAGACAAAAAAGCGATGGGATTAGTCGTGACTCTCTAACTGTTGACATTTATACTATCTGCTGTCTTGCCAATGGGCAACCCTAACGTTGTCATGTATATCATCATCAGTGATGCTGATTTGCAAAGAAGGTTTAACTTGTTATTTAACAAAAAAATACAAGCAGCCAAAGCTTTACATGTTGGTCTCAAAGCTAGTTAATTCAACTTTAACTCGCCAAGCTAAGGTTTAATCTTACTGGTTACATTTAGTTTTGATTTCACAAAATTGTGAGAGCGTATTCACTGTTAATTTTATTGCCAGTGTATTTCCTGTCAATTACTTATATCTACAATATGAAATGAAAATGATTGTAGAACCGTATTAAATCGTTTAAACTAATTTAAAAAGTCGAATGTATTATACGTCTATGTTTGTCATCGAGAGAAGTGTGAAGAAAGATTATCTGTCGTGTCAACTTTTCCCAACATCCACTTGCACCTTGCATCTCCCCTGGAACGCGTGTTATGACCGGAATCTTATTAAGGAGGGAGGGACCACATGCCGAATAAGAAGAGGAGTTTTGTTAAAGAGGTTGTGTGATTGTTGATCCCTTATTTTAGATCTAGCAATAGAGGAATCACATCATTTTGCACGAGAGTTAAGAGTTAAGGATAGTTTCAATAATTTCACCTAAGCCTTTTTTTTACACGTTTTACAATTTGACAATGCAGTTAGCAACACTTGGATTCTTATGAATATAAGACATTTTCGAACCACTCGCATTCTGCTTAAGTCTAAACCCTAAAATGCCATTACAATTTTTCAATCCCTTGCTACACGAATATTTCACTTCTCAGTGAAAAATAAGAAATCCATATAGGGATTTGAACCACAATCATCTAGAGAAGGTTTCAAAGCGTTTAAGCCTACAGCGTATTTAATATATATTGGGTACAACCAAAATCAAACCTACTTTGAATAATATCTGGTAGTGGAAAATAGGAATATATAATTTTCAATTTTAAAGGTTTTCATCTGGCAGAGATAGGTAAACGATCAAAGCACCTGACATTGAAATGATAAGACAAGGCTCTATTTGAACGGGGAATGGCCTTTAAACAGTGGGATTTTACCAACGATCTACATACTAATGCTTGTGTAATTTCTTAAAATTCACCCTCATCCTATTTTCATAGTTTGTATAGTTTAAGTTACGTACTGATAATCCCTAATGGCATTCAAACTTTCATATGTTATAATTTATCGTCAACTTAACGAAAAACAATGTAGCGAGATGTTTATGGAAGGGCGTGGATAAAAGATTCAGATAATAATTTATACTATCGGCTTAAACCTAAACCAAAGTTTAAACAAACATTGAAAGAGTGAGCTTTGTTTTACTAATATATTTTTTCTTCTTCTCAATTATCAGCCGTAGTTGGGTACCAAATTCGTTTCAAACCTAATTTAAATGAAGCCATCACAAATAACTGAGTGTAAAGCAGATAAATAGGTATCCATCATCTGGAATTGTCCTAAAGTACAGTGCAATGATCAAAATAAATCAAAATAATTGGAACCATCATTAGTCATCATTTCCTACTTTGATGGGAACAAAGAATAATGAACCATCATCAACAAAGTCATATGATAAACGATGCTTGAATCGAATAATTGAACGCATTTATAAACATAATTTGACGGAGTATTTGCCGACTTTTCGAGGCGGGGAAAGACCGTAACACAAAAGTTGTTGGTAGCTAGTTCATTAGCCATAGCTAAATATACCAACAGGAAATCTTGGCCACACGGATATTGCAACAAATATGAGCTCGGAGAGCGGAGTTCATTGCTGTTAGAGTGTAGTGGTAAGATTTTATGCATTGATATTTCCCACTCTTTTTATAGAACATAGAAGAAATTATCTATTAAAACTGGCGCAACTATTACTACAGGATCGTCAATGGTAAGTTATAGACTATCAGCAAATTTAGGTGCAAAATTGATTCAGATAATTATTTTAAAATTCACCGTCTCAGTAGTTTATATATCTTATTACATTATATTATGTAGTTTAAGGTACCCACCATCAGGATTGTGCCGGGCTAAAAGGGTTAAGCCCTCACATACAAGAAAATTTAACATCGAGAGATACTACAAGAAGTAAATGAAATAATATGCTGCAGTTAGCTTACCGTGGGCTAACTCGTGCTAGCGTCCTTCTCCATGGTCACCTGATGCCGACCCATTAGTCACTTCATTTGATTAGACCTAGTCCAAACAATGAAAGACGAACACTTATCTACACCTCTAAAACAATAGAACATCGCGCCTGCGCGATGGCCACCCCACTCCAACTTGGCACCTTTTCTGATGATTCTTGTATTGGATTGGTTGTCCTTCCTCACCTCTCCATGTTATAGCCATTTAATAATTATGATGCCTATAATTACGGGTTACTTAGTCTAAATAAAATGTATTGCGATTTATATTACACTTGTAAGCTGATCTACTCTCTGTTCGCTGTTTGGGACCTCTATTCCCGATATCTCTGATTTTGAACTCGAATCTAACCTTCTAGAACGCTTCAAAAACGGCGAGAAAACATTTTTGTATTCTTGAACTAAAATCGTTCGTATTCGAGAGAAATGGTCGAAAAAACCACCATTCGAATTCGCTTAATGTTGTATATGCTAATTTCTCATACACTGGATTAATTTCCGGTGAGCTCAACCAATCCCGGCACAGGATAAACGTTATATATTTTCGAGTGTGAAAAATATTTATCTCTGTGATACATAACCAATTTCTTAACTATTGTAAATATATTTATTAGAATTATGTCAAAAATAAAGGTACTTCTTAGCTAAAACGTATTCTTATTGAATTTATTGAAGGTTTTATCTTAAAACTAAATATTTTGTTTTATTACAACACTATAGTATTATTATTATTATTATTATTATTATTAAGAAAAATTATAAGCATAATATACCTTTGTGAAAACAGATAATGCAGATGTTCGAGATTGTCCCTCCATCACGTCTTATAATGTGTCGATTAAATAACCTGCACTACGTTTATTCAATCTAAATAGCTTTACAAATGGCAAATTAATTGATACACTAATGACAAATGCGTTATCCCTATCGTTAATGATTCAAAATGACCTATTTAATTCAAGTTTACGTTCTTCTAATTCTTGGATTGCAAGCAAATGTAATATAAGCATCATCTTTATTCACTAATACTGCTTAGCCCTTCGAAATTGTATATTTCGAGTGGGTAGACCCCTTCGAGAATTAGCGATAAAGATCAGTTCGACTTGTTTGTCTCGATTGGTCTCAAATGATTGAGGAGTACCAAATGTGAAACTTGAAAAGGAAAAGGCCTTGAGATGGTCAAAAGCACACTCGGGCATACGGGTCCGGGGATAGTCCGCTATACGCCCGCCGACCCACGAGCCTATAAGATGTTTCCATCTCTCGCCCTTGCCCAAAGGAGAAAGCCCCCGCCACTGTATAATGTAACATGTAATAGATTGGCTCAGGCTTGGGCACATGAAGTTAGTAATTTTAGTTAATTATTATGTTCTTATTAGCTTAATTAGCTATTCCAGAACGAGATCTTCCTAATCATTTTATAATGAGGCCCATTGTGTTTTAGTGAAGTATCTATTTATTACTCGTTAAATGTCGCATAACGACTAATAGTGTTGGTTAGTAATAATTAACCACTATGTTTTTAATAACTTAGTTAGCTATTCCACAACGGGACCTTCCTAATCACTTGCTAATGAGGCCCATTGTGTTTTAGTGAAGTCTCTCTTATTACTCGTTAAATGTCATAACGTTAAATAGTGTTAGTGATAGTTAGCCATTATGTTTTGATTATCTTAATTAGCTATTCCAGTATGGGATCTTCCTAATTACTTGCAAATGTTCTAATGAAGTCTCTCTTGCATTGATTCTTGTTAGTTGCTTAATGACTGTGTTAGTTAATTAGTATTTGGTTTATTTAAGTAGAACTCAGTAAAGCTCCGTTTTCTAATGCCCATATCAATCAGCCTGTTTAGCTGACATTTAAAAGCCCACTGACCTTGTGGCACGGATTTAGTACGATAATTATGGAGAACTAATTAGGTCAATTATTACTAGCTAGCTATGTTATCTTTATTTTTGCTTTTGCCATTCTTGGTTGGCAACCAAAGGCACACGTTTTTGCCATAAACGTCAAAGCGATAATCTTGAATGTGTAGACGCTTGAAATGGTATTTATCTGACAACAATATTTCCTGTGTTAAAGCAGAGTTCATTGATTCTTTTATCCTTTTTGTTGGCCTTGAGCTAGCTGTGTTTGAGGAGGGGGTGGTATGGGTCGTCATATCAGCTGGTTCTGAAGAATCTTTACCTGTTGGTGACTCTACAGGCGATGTGGGTTGAGAGAGATACAGAGATTAATCTTGACTTAATGGAGATTCAATTAGATGGTCTTGAAACACAAATTTAAAATATAACATGGATTGAATCACGAATTGTTACCGCTATTGTAAGTTTAATGAAAAAGTTACACCCCCGCCCCCTCTTGGCCGTTCCAAATTTAAAATTCCAAAAGTAATAATTGTTGCACTACCGCAAATAGTTTTTTTCTTTGAAAATTTGCTAATATAATGTGATTTTTTTCTGATTTCAGTTTCCTCAAAGAGAAAGATATTGGAGAAATATAGCCAATATTTTTGAAGATAGGTGGATCTTCCTTCATTGCCTTGGTGCCATAGATGGGAAGCACATCGACATTATTCCTTCAAGGGGAAGCGGGTCACATTTTTATAATTACAAAGGTCAGCACAGCATGGTTCTACTTGCTATAGTTGATGCAAAATATAAATTCATCATGTGCGAATTTCGGTACAAACGGCAGAATTTCGGACGGAGGTGTTCTTCATAACTTACTAAACTCTCTGAGAAACTTGAAAATAATCGTTTAAGCATTCCACGCGAAAAAAACATCAGAAACAGTTGTAGAACTCTACTCTGCGTATTTGTCGCCGATGACGTATTTCTTTTGAGGATGGATATGATGAAACCGTTTGAACAGGCAAATCTTGATTCTAAAGGAAAAAAAGTGAATAGCTATCGCGTTTCCCGTGCGAAACGTATGGTTGAAAACGAATTTGGTATCATGGCGACCCAGTTCAGAATATTCCACACACAAATTAACTCAGAGCAAAAAAACATTGATTTGTTAGTTATGGCAAGTTGCGTATTGCATAATTTTTTGTTGTCATCATCGCCTAGTTTTTACTCGTCTCCGGAATGTTTTGACCACGAAAACAGAGATGATGAATCTACTACATCAGGTTATAGTACAAGAGAATCTAATATGGTTTGTTTGGATCCAAGAAACCCTGGAAATATAACAAATAATACAAATAAAGTTAAAGAAGAATTAATTAGTTTGTTGTAACTTTTTCTTATCTGTAACATTTTGCTTAAACACATTATAGGGGTCATTCTAAGAAATCTGACTAAATTTATGTTGAAATAAATACAAAATATTACTAGGCCTACATACAAAATATACAAATATATTCTGTTAAATAATGCCAAACAAGGACTTGTTTGGCTACTTGTTAAAATTGGTTTGTCATTGGTGCCCCATATATCATAGGACACCAATGACATGGGACACTAATGACATTATATCCAAATTATTATTTTCCCTCCAAACAAGTGTTTAGCCTAAATTCAACTTCATTAATTTAAAAATCTGCAAATAAGGTATTCTTACAGGTATTTTATTTTAATTACTAAAACATTATTACTCGATGTTACATTATGTCCTAACAATGAAAGTAATAAACATACTATTCTATTGTATTAGCTTCTCTTTAAAAATATTCTCACACATAATTAACAGCATAAACCATATTCATATAAACACAGTAATCACAAAGTACTGCCTGCACTCTTTATGTTGATTTTTTTTAAATTAGCTTAAAAGATAAAAGTTGCAAGTAAAAATGTGATACAGGGACGCCAATATATATATTTAAAAATCCGTTTTTAAAAAGAATAAAACTATCAAAAGGTATTCGGTTTTATTTTACTTACATCAGATTCTTCCTCGGTGTTTACTTATTGGAGTGAGCTCCTCTTGGTGTTTCTTGGTCATTTAAAGAATTGAGGAGATCGAAGTACCACAGTTTAGGCAAGTAAATATCCTCTGCTCCCGTTCCCGCCTTGTACGATTAATTTACTTTTTTTTAGCTCCTTCCAATGGTTGCTTCTTATGTTGTTGATTTTCTTTACAACACTCTCTTTGTTGGCAGCGGGATTAATCTATTTGAATTTTTCCACCAATTTAAGATATGCAGCTTCTTTTTTGGGTTGGTCATGGTAGTCTCTTGATTTACTTTTCCACAGACATTGTTCACCTTTGTACATTTCTATAAACTCTTCTGCGCATTCTCGATGGCTACTGCGACACTCTGTCGTCATTGTTTACAACAATAGGTTTATAAATAAAGAATGAAACTTATCTAATCAGTGAACGATATGGAGGTGGCAACAGCAACAACTGAACTGAGTCGCCTGCGCAGTTCACTCCGACGCAGGTATATCGAATGAAATTAACTATTTGCTATAGTCGCCTGTGCAGGCCGAAATAACTGTACAGTTATGTCATCCACACGTTCAGTTACATCGGACAGGCGCGGCTGTACACTGAACAGGTAAACCTTGCAGGTATACTTGTACGTGTGTAGCGGCCTTTATACTGAAATCTGTGTCTTTTTGATGTTTTCATAGGGAAACGATGTTTGCGCATATCATCCTACTAGTTAGTACTAATTTAGCTGGGGCACTTCCCACTATGTCGGGTATATCTACTGATTTCTGAGACAGTGTAGAGCTTGCGTACTTTATAAGGAGTTAGTCTAATTGATGTTTGGACGCACTAATTTAGCCTGTAGGGATAGTCAGCCACTTAACTTAAAATATAGTACGCTGTTTAATCATTCTGAATCATACGGTTTATTTGTAGTTTGTCCATAGGATACATTTCGTCCCGCTAAACTTGTTTTTACTAACCATTGAAGCTTGTTAGTATATACTCTTATGTATATCTTATGCTTTGTCTTTAATAAAACATTGTTTCACCTATGAGTTACTATATTGTATTGTCAAACCCTATTCTTCCTGAACCTTACTCCCTATATATACTTGTACTACCACTCAGACATGGACCTAATGGAAGTGTCTGTCTGATTGGCTCAGGACTACTGGAAATATATTGCACGAGTAAAACTATATAGGGGAAGGGTGTACAAAGTGGCCATAGCGGGCAAAGTGGCCATTATCATGTTTTGACGCTGTTTGGCGCTGCTACCTATCCAGGAGATCGTGAACTACTTCGTACAGTTATATTTAGTTGTGTAACGAACAAAGAACGCGATGGCTGCATTTGTTGGAAGTGTATATTTAAAAAAGTGTTTTCGGAGCTTGCTGATCTAAGGTAGGCATCATTTGTAATATTTTTTTACTTGTTAAACATTCTATTTTATTATTGATTAATAATTTTACGTTGAATATATGTACTTTGGCCTAATTGATCGTATGTTCAATTTAACCTTGAACCTACTTGTGTGGGGTTGAGTGACTGTTATTTAAAATGGCGTCTGTTAGGGTAAAGTGGCCAGGTTCCTGTCCACTTTGCCCGACGTTGCTGATAACGTGCACAACACACATACCTACTGCATATATAGGTTTATAATGTTATATAGGACTAAATACAAGCCATATAATGTTATATAAATATATAATGTTATAAATAAAATCTCTCTATATATACAAAATCAATATATATATATAATTATACACATTGATTTTAATGCAGTGTTTCTTTTTCCAGGAACAATGCCTTCTAACTATGTTAGAAAGTCAACACAGCAAAGCTGGGATGCTGGAGCAATGGCACGTGCAGTACAGGCTGTGCGTGATGGAATGGCCTATGCAACCGCAGCTAGAAATTTCAATGTTCCCAGAAATACACTAAAGAGAAGAGCGTTAAATAAAAACATAGATGCCGTTGAAGGTAAGAAAATTCTTGGGAAGTTTCGTAGTATTTTTAACGAAGAGCAGGAAAGAGTGCTTGTGGATTACATCCTTGACATGGAAGTGAGACTGTTTGGAATCTCGCGTAATGATTTACAGCATCTAGCTTTTCAATTAGCAGAAAGAAACGGACTAGAACATAATTTTAATAAGGAGAGAAGTATGGCTGGAAAGGACTGGATAAGAGGTTTTCAACGACGGCATCCTAATGTGACTTTACGAAAGCCAGAGGCTACATCTGCTGCAAGGGCAAGAGCGTTTAATAGGCCTAATGTAATGAATTTTTTCTCACTATTGGAACAGGTCCAGACCAAACACTTTTATCCTCCTCACACAGTGTTCAATGTCGACGAGACAGGTTTGACAACAGTGCAGTCAAAAAGTTCCAAGGTTTTTGCTTTAAGAGGAAGGCGTCAAGTCGGATCTTTGACCTCAGCCGAAAGAGGAGTTTTGTCTACCCTAGTTATTTGTATGTCAGCAGGTGGAAATTTTGTTCCACCATTGGTGATCTTTCCAAGACAAAGGATGAAGGTAGAGTTGCAGGACGGCGCTCCCCCAGGAACGGTGTTTTTTTGTCATCCTTCTGGGTGGATGCAGACTGAGATATTTACAGAATGGTTCAATAATTTCTTGGCTCATGCTAAGCCCACTGTTGAAGATCCAGTTCTGTTATTGCTTGATGGTCATACAACACATACCAAAAACTTGGACTTTATTGACAAGGCTAGGGAAAACCACACAACAGTTATCTGCCTACCCCCACACTGCAGTCACAAACTACAACCTTTGGATGTCACCTTTAATGGACCACTAAACACCTATTTTGTTCAGGCAATTGAGAAGTTTTTGAGAAACAACCCTGGAAGGTTAGTGACACAGTATCAAATCTGTCGGTTATTTGGTGAAGCATATCTTCGTGCAGCAACTCCATCTATAGCAATCAACGGGTTCAGACGCTGTGGTCTAGTGCCATTAGATCCTAATGTTTTTGGCGATGCTGATTTTGCTCCTGCAGAAACAACTGATTGTGTGGTTGATGATGAACCTGAAAAACAACCTCAAGATAAAATGCAGGAAGTAGTAGCCCTACAACAAATGCCAGGTATAGAGACAGAAGAAACCCAAGAGGAAGAAACAATGGAAAGCAACGTTCCTTCAACAAGCGCTCACTCCTCTGGAAGCGCTGACTCCCCCGATAGAAACAATTTGACAACCACTGCCAACCCCGCTAGAATCAATGTAGAACCAGTGCCTGGAACGTCTTTTGCTGTAAGCCCCAAAGATATTATGCCAATACCACACCCATATCGTCAAGTATTAAAGACAAAGCGCAAGAAGGGAAAAGCAGCAGTGCTGACATCAAGTCCGTATAAATCTGAATTGGAATCTGCAAAAGAAGAAAAAAAGAAAAAAGAATCTGAAAGAAAAGAAAAAAAGAAAAAAGCAGCTTACGCAAAAGGAACTGTTTGCTCCAAGGACTCAAAAAGGAAGAAAGTGTCCAAAGTAAGCAAACAATTATTTAATAATAAAGCCAGTGACGATGAAAGGGATCCTCTTTGCATGTACTGTAATGAGGCTTACTCGAACTCCAAAAGTGACGATGGTTGGATTAGGTGCTCTGCGTGCCTGTGTTGGGCCCACGAAGCATGTGCTGGATGCGAAGAAGAGGATGATAATTTTGTTTGTGATCTTTGCCATTAAATCTTGATTTGTGAACTTTAATCTTAGTAAAAAAAACTATTTGCTTAACTGAAGAAATAAAAAATATCTAAACACAGATCACACTTTACATCATGTATGGCTAGTAATAAAAGTAAAGTGTTGAATAAATGTTTCTACATGCAAACAAAATAAAATGCGTCATTCAAGTGTTGTGGCGGGCAAAGTGGTCAGGCCTGGCCACTTTGCCTACCTATGTTGGGTAAAGTGGCCATTTGGTACTTGATTATAAAAATAATTATTATTAATTTAGCTTTCAATACATCTTATCTAAAATACTCAATAATGAATTACTATATGGTATACTATGTTTTACAACAAAAATTAATAATTTAAAACCGTCATTTGTATTATTTTTTTTCCCGTTAAGGTAGACACTTTGCCCCCCTTTCCCCTAACTGTACCATTAAATCAGTTTGGATACCTAATTGATATACAATAATGTTTTTAAATTAAAAGGTTTCAAGAATTTTGCAAAAAATTGTTTTTCAAAGTACAGTAAAAAACAATAGTTTGTAAAATTTAACTGAAACCTTATTAATTTCAACAAAACTATTTATGGCATCGCATTGAGGTAGTTCAGCTTTAATAAATTACATCGTCGTGAGCTTATTTACATAGATTAACCTAGATTTTGTCAAACTTTTTCCTGTGTATTTTGAGAACGCACGTCACGAAACGTGTGTATAAAAGGGCCCTAAACCTGCACTAGTGAGAAGGCTACAATCTAACAAAATAGACTGAATTGCTGGTGGCGTGGAAGTCAAACGTTAGAATTCCTGCCGGGTATGCTGAGGATTACTATTATTATCATCGTGGATATCCTATCCCCTATTCCCACAAATGCGGTTGCATTTATTAGTAATTACAACTCAAATAACCACTCGTTAGAATTAGTGCTAGATGATCTTAAAATTGAACTTAATGTGAGATGGAAGGTGACTCGAGAAAATCAAGTGTTTTTGCAATTCTTATGCCAAAACATTTTTTTGTCTTATAAATAAAATATTTCTCCGTTACAAAAAAAGAAGTTAATTATCTTCACATGGTGACCTCAAAATGTCTTGAATATCTGTCAAGGGCATCCTGGAATTTAATGATAACTTTTTCTGTTCATTTAAAAAGTTTCTCATCTAATGGCACCATGCTCATGATAGATATTCAGGAACTGTTGATATCATCATGTGAAGAAATTAAACTCTATGTTTTTACTGGAGTAATATTTTATTTATCTTAACAAAAAAAGTTTTAGCTTAAGAACGGCAAAAACACTATCCTTGTCTCGCGTCCCCTTCCATACCACCTTAATGATGATAAGTAATACATAATAAACAAACGCTTCAGTGTTAGAATAGTCTAAGGCAGTGTAAGCTCTGCGAATTGGGAGACCACCGGGGCCCTGAAAGAAGCCAGATGTTGGAAATTATGCAGGAAAAACAATATTTTTAGCAAGTTCAATTTTAGAGATATGAATCATAGACAAAATTAATTTAAGGCTGGTAAATTTCATATAATTACATTAAATTAGTACTTTATAGTTTTCTGATTATTTTTAACATACTTATCCTCCATTTTTTAAATTAATTGTTTGGATCTGTTTACTTAAAGTTGGTACCAATTTTCTTTTCTATGTACCTTGTGTTAATCGAGGAAAGAAATAGAGCATAGTTTTGATATTTCATTTTTAACCCTTTGCATTTTAAATGTATGTATTATAGGCCCTATGTGATCTACATTTTTAATTAATTATTATTAAAATTCCTGCAATCCTGCGGACTACTTAATGGGCTACCGCGGACCACCAGTGGTCCGAGGATCAAATTTTGAGAAACAATGGTCTAAGGAATCCCTCTCGCAATATATTGAACTGACTATGACGGGGAGATCGGGGTACGAATCCCGCTTAGGTGCAATGAAGGTAGTTTTTTAAACATAGCCTGAACTGGTAATAAGACGCGATGACAAATACCATAAACTTTAAAACAAACAAAAAGTACTAACATTAATCGTAGAAAAATAATAAAAGTAAAGATTTTAATCCATGCTGAACGCACCACAATTCCCTTTCAAGTAGGAAATGAAGAAGAGTTTTTCGAGGTTTTTTCCTCTCGCCACCGGTTACGGAGGCACAAGGGAGAGTACTTGGCGCCTCTAATCCGACGGTGGGCACCGCGCTTTTATCGGAACTACCGTGTCTGAGCTGGATTATTCACCCTCACTCCCTCAAGCTGCGCCTGTCGAGTTTTTTCAGTGTTAGTAGCCCATTTTCTAGGGGTACTTACACTTCAAGTACTTCCGTTAGGAGGGATTGCGAAAATGTTTTAAGGGTCAATAAAATACATCAAAGTAGAAATACTGTAGTAAAAGAATTCACAGAAAGTAGGTTTTACATATATTTGAAAAATATTTTAATGAGTTTATTTTAGTGTTTGATTCAAAATGTAGTCACCTACCCGGATTAATATATTTGGGATATAATTCTGATAGTAAAGAGTCACCACACAGTAAAAATATAGCTACATTTTTCATTTATAATGTTTGGGTTTGAATAATTTAGTTCATATTTTACAAATAATTGCTTCACCTCCTATGGATCTAGATTATTTGTTTGTGACCATTAGTGTTTTACTGTTACTTATAATTTTTTATAATTAGAGGGTTCAACAAAATATCTAAGCGACTCATACTAAAAGGCTTTAATAAGTAAGGTTGTTTTTCTCAACAAAACAAATTTAATGATATGATGGAATGTTTTCGTACCGTTTATCATTTCTTCAATATTAGTCGCCAAGTTTAGTAATTAATATTCTTAAAACTACTTAGTTTATATATTGAACAGAAATGGTATATTCTTCATTAAGAATATATTTTTTTAATGCTGGAATTTTTAACAAAATAAAATCTTAGCTAAATTGTTGTATCCTGCGCATAGACATACGTGATGTACAGCAATTTGCCCAGAGCTGGTCTAGTCTATTGCGAGATTGACGCATTTTACTGTGTAACCAGTGTCTTATGTCTTAGCCAGTTTTATTTTAATATGAATGAATTTGCAAACAAAGTATATTTGCTAAAACACAACCTCAAGTCACTGATAGTACCGACGTTATGGGTTTAAATAGACAAAAAAATAAACAAATCAGAGGGACAGACTTATATTAAAGGAAAAACAGGCACCCTTGTAACAAAGATCCGAATGACAATAGTTATAGGAAAAACAACCGAGTTTGGAAGAAGAAAAGCACGCACTCCCGCTTTTAATTTCTCTTCAGTGCTCACAAATCAATGAACCTGGCCGGTTTATATGATCTGTGAAATGGCGGTTAGAAGGAGAGGCGGGATATTAGCCCTGAACAAACAACTGAGCGACCCTCCCCAGTTACGAATGACCCCGACATTGACCTGACCGTTCATCATGGCCCACGTACTGGGACCTCCCCATGTGCGGAATTATTCACCTGGGGGTCCTACGCTACCTCGGTAAGAGGTGGGCATTTATTTACATTGAGTTTTAGTTAGTTTGAAACAAACTGTAGCTCTTTTACTCTCGTGTTGTGTGGAACTAGGAAGCCTTTTACTTTCGTGTTGTGTATAACTAGGGGGGACTTTTATCATAGTATCACAGTCCGATTTTATATATTATTTGTATAACAGCGAGAATAGGATTTAAAAAAAAGAATTTTTCTTCTTCTTTTGAATAATGATTTTATAAATGTGTTGCGTTTTTTTTAATGTTAAAATTGTGCCATTGGTCTTTTTTTTATAAAACATTACAGAAATATTATGAGGGGACGCCTTGTGCGAGATGTATTATTTACATATGAGCTCATTTCATTGGTCGATTGGCCGGGAAATTAGATACAAGACTACGCAGAACAAGGGAACATATCTACTTGCGGTTTTCTGAATTCTCCACTTACAATCGCGAAATGGGTTTCAGTAAAAAGTATGTTAATCTTGAAGTAATGATTTTTCAAATTTGTTGTATTCTTGAAAAAATGATTGAATGGTTTTATTAGCTTGAATTTCTTTGTTATCTAAAGTTTAATATAACCACATTACAATGCCACATCTAGTTCAAGCTGTGTTACGTGCTTAAGTTAAGGTGGGGATGTAGGAGACGCGAGAAAATATCCTCTCTGCTTTTACAGTTTTATAGAAAAACTTATTTTGGTCAAAATAAATTAAATGTTACTTTAGTACAAACAGAGTTTAACTTCCAGTACATGATAACCAAACATTTCTTGAATATCTGCCAAGGTTGTCCTGGAATATAATCACAACTTTTTCTCTTCATTTAAAAAGTGTCTCATCTGATGCTCGTGACAGATATTCAACAACTGTTGACATCACCATGCAAATAAAATTAAACTGTGTGTGTATGTGTGGATTGAAGCGATGTTTTATTTATTTTTGTAAAAAAAAAGTTTGTTATAAATGCTGTAAAAAAACACTGGATTTTTCTCGAGTTCCCTACACCCATACCTTAAGTGTTATCCGTGGGAAAACTTTAAAGATATTCGTTAACCGTGGTATAATATGGGCTCTTAATCAGTATCAAACACTATTCAAACTAAATACACAGTTTCATGTGTGTCGGAAGCTCTCGGCTCACCATTTAGAGATAGTACTCTAACAAAATAATGCGCACAACGCTTAGTGCTCCCTGCAAGCATGTTGTTTCCATAAGCGGTTATTTCTGTTCATTTCAAGCTCTAAAGAAAAAGTAAAGCAATGTAGATAAAAGTACTCCAGGTGAACATAAATGTTAACAGCTTAAATTTTTTTAATTTGCAGTAATTCGTGGGTTCGCGGCTTGCTAATAAATACATGTTAGTGGAGAGCGTGGCTTACGGGAGGAAATGAGTTGGGAGGGGTTGTCTGGGTGGAAGCTCTCCAAAGAGAGCGTGGGAGGGGGGCAAGAGTGAGGGTGTTAAAGTCATATCCCCGAGAGCAAACGAGAGGTTAACAGCCATATTAGTCCAACCTCCTTTTCATGAAAAAAATTAACACGCTACGATAATTTTTTATACTTGGTCCACGTCTTTCACTAATTTTCAAGATATAAATTTAAAAACATATATTAGGTCTATTCCTACATTTGGCCATTCCTTAGCTTTTATTGCAAATAAAAAAAGGCGTGAAAAATTGAGTCAATTGCTAATATTCAAAATGATTAGACATAAGCCAACAAGCCCAAACACTCAGATAAAAAACGATATGATCAGGAATGTTTTAACATTTACCAGCTGCAAGTGCCCGGCGTAGCCTGGCTTTAAGTTAGTTGTCTTTTAAAATTTACTTGTATTAATGGTTGAAACTTTTCTATGATGAGACAATTCGATATAAAACTATTTATTACTACATTTTGACTAAAGTAGTTTCACTAATGAAGTCAAATTTACTTAAGAGTCTTTTAGTAACGGAAAACGTATTTTTTGTGATCAACATTGATAGCATTTCACTATGTTTTTGGTGTTACTTTATAGGTACCTATTGAAAATATAGGCCTATATCAAAAGTGACAACTATATATCACATGAATTGGCGTATAAATATGTGTGTACGTCTGGCTTTCAAAAATAAAACAACCTCAGGTTGCCTAAAATAATTACGCAAAGTTTCATATTTCTAGGTTTCTTGATTAAGGAGTTCTGGCGTTAACATACATACATACATACATACATACACAAACGGACAAAGACACATTCTATTTTATTTATATAGTGCTTAGATCATATCACGTTTTCTTCACGGTGTTTTAGGTAACGATTCACTTTTGGCGATATTGAGATGCCATTAGCAAATAAATGTTGAATTGTTTAAAAATGTTGAGTGATTCTCCGTAATTAGGGATTTCGACAAGTTTCGGGGAGATTAATACAAGATTAAGTATATATGCCTACAAAAAAATATATAGTTAGTGTTGTCACAGTAGTACACACTTAGATTGATTTAATAATTTAGCACCGTGTGCAGATATATTGACCTAACCGGGGTTCAAATATTTACCTAAGATTTAAATAATTTACTATGATTGTTTGGTTGTGTATTCATAGACAAATTGACTTTTTTACTGTGCTAAGGTCGAGCGTCCAGTATTATTGGTTTGTTCTGATTCTAGTTTTAAGTTAGTTTCTAAGTTGTCCATCACATCTTAGTAGCCGTTGTGATTACACGTACACATTAACTACGCTAGTGGACTTTACATGAATAATACAGAATTTTAGATTAAATGCTTCAGCATTTGCGAGGAGGGAAAGTGGGAAGAAAACACCTAGGAAAAAGCATCTTCACTAGACCCGATTAAACCGGGATTCAAACCTCGATCTCCCCGTCAGCAATTCATAAAACGTGAGTGACGCGTTAGACTATGCGACCACCGATGTAGATTTTCCTGCTGTTTAGAACGTGCGTGTGATATTTTTTTTATCATTCAATCGTGACTAACTACCATAAAAAGCAAGGAATGTTACATTCATGGTTATGTCAGGAACAGGTCTGTATTCGTTCGAATAATGATGCTTCACCATAGATACCTGCTCGATAAAGGAAAGAAATCTCGTTTAAATCACGTCAGCAACAGCTCTTCATCCCCCAAAGTCGTGCGGGAAAATCTATCGATACAGGAAAGATGGGTCACTGAGCATGAAGGAATATTTCAAACTCTTGAAGATGGAAAACGTTTAGGAAAAGGGTTACGTCTGAGTAGATGGCAGCACGGTGTTGGGGAAAGGGGAACGGGCGCGTAAAGAGTTTTGAGGGGGTAAGGTAAGGAAGGGTAAGGATTTCGTCAAGTGTGAACACGGGCATCTAGGAACCTTTCAGAATGTACGAGCAACGCAATATATATCGATAGATACAATCGAATTTAATCGCAATATTCTTACGGCATATAGGGAGAAAAAAAAACACACAAACATTCTTATACTCTTGCGCTAAAGTTTAAATAAATATTTTACTACTCTACACAAAATATTACATAATTAGTTTAAGATTTTTTTTAATTAGGTAAAAACTTGAGAGTTTGTCTTTATAGATTTATTTTACTCAACAAGAGTTGGCAGGTATAAGAGTCACTGACTGACCTCGATGCGTGGTTTGGAAACCATCCTGTCAATGTGTGTTAATGTACTGTACTTACAATACTGTATTTTACTATTTATGGAAAAGTCTAAGGTTAAAATTATTATTAATTATTATTCAAAATTAGTTAAGAATTGTATGTGTTTATTAACTGTGGATATTTAGCATATACTTTCAGATCAGACTTATAAACATACTATTTACAAACTAACTTAATTCCAGAACAGAACAACAACCAATTAGTGCCACAGTCGTCTTAAGTTCTTCTTGCTCGACATCTTAGCCTAGTCGGTAGAGTGTCTGTCTATTGAGCCAAGTGTCCTGGGTTTGATTTATGACATGGTCAAATAAATTATCATGTGGTTTTCCGCTTTCACAATGAATTAACGGCCGGGGGCTGGATGCTTTGTCTGTTCTAGATTTAAGTTCGTGTATAACTCGTGTGTTGATATCATGAGTCGATTCAGAAAGTGCACGTTACATACCTTGACTAAATGAAAGGAAATACTTCTTATTGCAAATATTTTATAGTTTTACACCAAATAAAAACCAATAATTCTCATTACGTGTCTGAATTTAATTTGATCTACCTCTACGTCAACGTATCTATTTAATAAAATTAAATACAATTTACTCCTGACATCACCATTTGAAAGAGTATGTAAAACCAAAATATTAATAAAAATATAGGTAGATATGGGTAATTTGATTTGTTAAATTTTATAATCTTCAAGTATATTATAGGTTTTAGGGGAGAAAAATGTATATTTAAATATAAATAAAAAAAATAAAAACTTTGAATATGAATTTTGTATTGCTATTCTGATGCCTACTAGTAGTGGTTTAGCTCAGTGTACTTATAAAGACAAACCTAATAATAATCAAACCTCTGATAAAAAATTTAAGACTTAACTATTTACGTAAATTTACACTACAGCAAAAAATTATAGCTCAGTTGTTAAGATTTCTATTTTCCATAGCAGTCAATGAATTAAGGTTAATGTGAACCAAATCATAATTAAAGAAAAACAATAGGTATTGCTTAACTATTTGATAATGATAACCTCTTATGCTTACCATGGCTGATATGATTTATATTAGGATCTTAAATTGGTAATCAAAATAAAGATTCAAATTCAAATTTCTAGTTCGAGCAAAAGTGGGCTCAACCAATCTCTAAACACGAGTATATTTTATTTCAAATGATCAGTCGCCCTCATACAAACTAAGTTTGTATCTCATGGTACTGTTTAATCAACGTGAGTAGTATGTCCGGTGAATGATTCCAATGACGGGAAATGAGAGGTCTATATTAAAGCCCTCCTCTGCGTCAAAGAAACTGCTTGGAAAAGCAGCGCTCAAGAAGTAGTTTTCAGTTGCTTCGTTAGAACTCTCCATCCAGCTCGTCAAGAATTCTTGTCACCCGCCCGAACTTTTAGCGGGAGCTAGGAGGGTGTGTAGTGGGAGGTCTTGCGGCTCGATATTATTGAGGTGGCGG